>CAKAOI010050298.1:94804-112519 GCA_916701655.1 Sebastiscus albofasciatus
GTGGTCAAGCAGATAATTGTAAGAAGTGGTGTTACCTCTTTTTAAAGACTGAAACTTGCTGTGTGGCAGAAGAAAGACAGGTGCACAAGTGTGTATGTGTGTGATGAAAATAATCTGCACATTTTGATCCACAACATTTCTGAAGGTTCAGATGAGCAATTCATGGTTTGCGTCATTCAATTTTTTCTGTTTATTTTCATCGACTAGGCAGGCAGTAGTTATTGCTTGTCAGTAAAAACATCACCGTGGCACAGGATACAGGAGCTACACATTCATAAGCTACCATAAAAATGCTGACATGTCACAACAAACAGAGGGCAGGTCAGTGTAATGTTCAAGTATATATTTCCCAAGTATACTTTATGTAATAAGTATACTAATATCAAAGTACTACTTGTAAGTGTACTATTTATACCTCTTGGGACTAAATTGGCCCACTTTTAAGTATATAAAAATATATTTTTAAGTATACTTTAAGTGTAAGAATAGTACATTTTGGGTTCACAACAAGTTTACACTAAAGTTTTATTTTGTACTGCAACTATACTATAAGTGTACTGATAGTTTACAAATGTTATACTTGTAGCCCACTTTTTAGTTTATGAAAGTATACTTTAATACTCTCAGTAAACTACTAGTTTAATAGTTTTGTACTGCAAGTATACTTGTAGCCCACTTCATAGTTTCTGAAAGTGCACTTTAAAGTGTACACTCAGTAAACCACTAGTTTAATAGTTTTTGTACTGCAAGTATACTTGTAGCCCACTTTTTATTAGAGATTGGTACAAGAGTCTGTGACTTGGACTCGAGTCGCACTGAAGTCGCACACACAGTGACTTGAGATTTGTCTTATATTTTTGCTATTATATTATTATCGTGAACGAATAATCCAAAAACTTTGATAATTCTTGATGAATTGAAGTGAACATCCTTTTACAAACTCTCACACACTTTAAAATGCTACTCTATCAAAAAGTAAGCAGAAGTCTACAACTCAAGTATACTTTCTGTAAGCCTTATTGTACTTTTGATAGAAAATAAAAGTATAAGAAGGCCTATAGGCCAAATATACTTAGACTTTTCTGTATACTTGTTAGTATGAGCCAAGTATACTTAAGTATACTTTTGTTAAGTATATCTCTGATAAATATATAAAAATAAAACTGAAAGTATACTCTTAAAAGAATTATACCAATAGCACAGTGGAATAAACTTCTTTTTGGTAAGGGCTCAAGGTCAGTTGTGTTTGGCAGAATAAAAACCACAACTCCAATGTTCATGAGCTAGTGTGTGGAGGAGAATGACCAGCCTACAGAAAAAAACACACATTGAGTGACTTCTATTTTAAGTGAAGCTTTAAAATGCAAGAACTTAAAGTGGCAATCCTTAAGATTTCAGTCCTGGGTGATTTAAAATTTCTATTTGAGTCAAAACAATAGAATTACTACATACTACAAATATATAATTATTGCAATACTTTCACCAGTGGGGCATCGGCTCAATCACCATTGTGTTACCTCATTTGGCTATATATAGTGACTTAACAGACAGTTATTTAAATGGAAATCGTCGAGATTGCCACTTAAATTTAAGTCTAAACAGAAGGTTGACAAGAAGAAATATACAATTTCATGGTTCGAGCACAATCCTCTATTTTTTCCGCTCTCTTCTGGGTTTTCCTTTCACTAACATACACAAAACATATACACAGAGGGGCTCCTTAAATGGACGATAACCCACTTAGGAGGAATGAATAATTCAAAAATGAAAATGGAGTGCTGTTTTCTATTCCAACAAACTCAACATCGAGGAGATACTTTGCATTTCAAGCAAACCCAACAGGAGCAGTCTGCTCTCATATGGCCAAGTGTTTATATATGCATATATGCATCTTCTGTATGTATAATCTGTTTTGTGTGTTGTTTTAAAAAAAAAAGTAGGTAATGCCAATTTGCTTATATTATGAATGAAAAGGCTCAGTGTCACACTTTGAAGGGGATTTATTTCCTCTCTAACCAGAACATTGTACATGTCATGAATTGCTTTTTCAACTCATTTTATGCACACACACACACGCACTGTGGTGAGTGTGTCGAGTGCTTTAAATTATACTGCGTCCTCTCAGCTCTGGGGATCTCAGAAACAGCTGAGGACTCGTTGTGGGTAGCAGGATGTTGACATTCACGCACCCTTCGTCTATGTACAGTGTCTGGTTTCAGCCAGTTTGCCGTCGGGTTTCAATATCTCACATCTGGATTCACTCAAGGATATCTCGCATTCTCACGTTTTCCCTGCTGGGCCTAGAGAAGGAATTCGTTCCAAAATTCCTTATTTTCCTTCGATCAAGTCCTTATTTGAACCTGCTAACTCTGGCATTCACGAATTCCCCTGTAGGCACTGAAATGAACATTTCAAATCCATTTACTCGGTGCATTCCTGTGGTTATGTTCAGGTGAAGATGATAGTGTGACTCATTTCCTGTGTGTAGAATAGTTTTATACTTTTATACAATACAATACCTTTTTTGATATCAGCAGATATAGGTCTAGCATGACAAACAAGTTGTATATTCCCTTACGAAAAAGTAGTATTTTATGAAGTATACTTAAGTAAAGTTCAAGTATATTTCCCCTAACTAAACTTCATGTGGTATGTATACTAATATCAATGTACTAGACTTGTAAGTATACTACTCCATTACTTCTTGGAATTAAATTGGCCCACTTTTTAGTTTATAAAAATGTACTTTTAAGTATACTTTTAAGTGTAAGAATAGTATACTTTGAGCACACTACTAGTTTACATCTAAGTTTTATTTTGTACTGCAACTATACTATAAGTATACTGGTACTGTACTGGTTTAATACTTGTAGCCCACTTTATAGTTTATGAAAGTATACTCTCAATAAACTACTAGTTTGATAGTTTTTATACTGAAAGTATACTTGTTTACACTTGTAGCCCACTTTTTGGTTTATGAAAGTACACTTAAAAGTATACTCTCAGTAAACTGCTAATTTAATTGTTTTTATACTGCAAGTATATACTTGTTTATACTTGTAGCCCACTTTTTAGTTAATGAAAGTATATTTTCTATCCTATAATTATAGTACTTAGCCAATGATTTATGTATTACATAAAGAGACTTGCTCCTTTTGCTATTTCACTTGATGTTTTGTGAATATAAAAGAAATAAATAAAATTTGTTTTAGTAAGTATATCTCTGATAAGTACATAAAAAGTAAACTGAAAGTATATACTTTTTTTATTTTAAGTTTAAAGGAAGTATTCTAATAGCACACTTGAATGTACTTCTTTTTGATGAGGGTTAACAGGTTGTTGTGATACTGTTCAGGATTAACTTCTCAAAGAGAGAGAAAAAAAACATTTTAATTGACACAGTATACAGTTATGGTCTATTGTGTACATTTGATTGCCTCTTAAGCACCGTATACAAGCAGCAAACTGGTTTGACAGACAGCAGTTACATGATCCATGTAAATAAACAGGTTGTATTTGGAGACATACACATTACAGAGTGAATAGCTTACAGTAACTGGGCGTGTGCGGAGACCTGAGTTTAAACACTTTTTTTAGCAAACACTCAGTGGTTTTCAGTCAAATTTGCGAAGCATTCAAAAATATACCGGACAATTTTAGATGCAATGACTTGACCCAAGCACAATATACATAAATCCCTACATAACTGCATGTACAAAAGAGTGTAGTGCTGCATCTGTGAACAAAAAAATGCCATAAATATTGACTAGCAAATCTTACTGCCAGTGTCAATAGAGAAATTTAATTACTCCTGTTTGCACCTGTTGCTCTATTTTAGCATTTTATGATTCTGTGGGGCCAGTATGGTGTCAGAGTTTGCTGCTGTGAGCCAGGCTTTAGCAGCTGCAGGACTTCCTTCCCACAATGTTTTGACAATATTACCACTGAGTCTTTGGTTATTTATGTTCTGCATAGCCGGGTCTAATAGAGTTGACCGTGTATATCCTTCCATTTATAACAGGTGATGAGTCAATGATTTATTGTGTTCACAACACAGTGGATGCCAGAAAAAGTTAACCTCATACTAGTTGACTGTTTTTGGGATGCTCATTCCATTTTCCCATGTGGAGTATTTAATGTACTAAAAGTTATGGAAATCTAGATGGGAGCCAGATGGTTGATGAAACACCGAGAGAAGAGCTGTGTCTTCCTGTTTTTCGTCACCTACTGGAACATTTACGCCCGAGCCCCTCCAGATGGTAGTGTTGAGTCACACATAGTCTGTCCTCTTGGCTCATATTGTTTTTTTTTTTGCTGTGTTCATTGGCTGCAGTCTGACATTTCCCCTGGAGCGATGACTACATCCCCACATCGTTTTCGAAATCCTAGCAGTCATTATCAGGAAATGTATGGCTTACTCTGGATCAGGTCAGCGTCTACTGCAGATCACAATTGTTTGGTTTGCTCCTTGTTTTGGTTTAGGTTGTAGGATAATCTCAATTTTACATAACATTGTGGAACGTGCCATTTAGTGGACATATTTTTAAGTGCCTTAAGTATCCTGAATACACATTCTGTACTTTTACCATGGGTGGGCCTTGAGAAATCCCAAACAGTCCCTGATTTTGTCCCTGTTAACTATTGCACAATATAACACCATTACTGTTACTAACCCTAAATGAAATTTGGGTGAAATATTTAAAGGAACAGTGTGTAACATTTTGGGTAATCTGTTAGCAGAATATAATATTCATAACTATGTTTTCATTAGTGTATAATCACCTGAAACTAAGAATCGGGTTTTTGTTAGCTTGGAATGAGCCCTTCATATCTACATAGGAAGCGGGTCCTCTTCACGGAGGTCGCCATGTTGCTCCGCCATGTTTCTACAGTAGCCCAGAACGGACAACCCAAAACACTGGCTCTAGAGAGAGCCTTTAGCATTTTTACGTTACCTGAAGGCCACCGTAGTTCTCCGTCACGCTTGTGAAACTGCGGTAACGTGAGCCGCAGAGTGCAAAACCGTGGTACCAGCAGCCACCATCTGACTTCTGTTGCTCCTAAAGTAGTGTTATTATAGTAAGGATGGCCTCTGAGCGAGGCGAACAGCGTTACCATCGCTTCGCACTCTGCAGCTCACGTTACCGCAGTCTTGAAAAGGGAGGAACGAGCAGAGAGGTACTCAGTTGGTTGCAATCTGCAACCACACCATTAGGTGTCGCCAAATCACACACACTGTACCTTTAAGTGAGATTAATGGCAAATCTGCAGTAAAAATAAACAATATTGCTGAATGGTATAAAGCTTTTTTAATTTTAAGTCCCAGAAAGAAAGTTTTATAAAAAATTAGTCATCACTGGAATAAGTATAATATCTAATTAACATTCAATAACACTCCCCCTGCTACAACTGTTCCTGCCATCACTACTACTTTTAATACTATTCACAATCATAAAAAGCATCCTCATCATCACCTATAGGCTGTTTTAGGAGTAGCTGACTAGTTGACTGGTCTGCTCTATTCTCCGTGGAATAGGGGCCACCGTGCCATTATGTTATCTAATGGAGGATAATCTCACCTCCATCTGGCCGGCCTGAGCCACAGTCTGTTGTGCCCAGCAAGCTGGCCCGGCTGACTAGTGAGTAACAGCTAATGATGAAAGCGTCTCCTGCTCTGCTAGAAAGAAAAGCATGGAGCGAGACAAGCTGTAAGGGATGGAGGCGGAGAGGAGTGAAACAGACGGGAGTTGTACAATGTACTAAAAAAAGCAAAAACACTTAACCAAAATTCCTACTTACGAAACAGTGACAAATGAATTGTGAATCTGGCATGAGCAGGTTACAGGACTGCATGTCTTGGATTAGAAATGCACCTCAACAGCATCCAGATAAATTACAATATACTTTATGCCCACTGTACATGAAGCTATGATTCATTTTTTATGACATTTTATATGGCTTTTTAATGTGAGCTCATACAGTAGTCATGAGATTAAAGGGGAACTAAGCCCATTTTCAAAATTCATAAATGTTATTCCTATGGTCTAAGACGGTGGTTCCCAAACTTTTTCCTTAACAACTGATAAACTATACAGTTAACCCGAAGAATGAACGCAATTACTGCAGGAAGTTTGCGTAAAACAAGTGATTTAGATGAATTTTGAGCAGATTATTTGATTTTCTGTGACTATTGCATCAGAGATGATTAATAGAATTCTCTAAAAAAGAAAAATACTATTTTTATAATTCATAAATACTAAATGGACTTGACAAATTCCGTGTTTTCTTCTCCCTGATGCTAGGCCTTTGTTCTATTAACGCTTTGGTTGCAAACCTTTCTAATGCAGGACGAGGATGAATGTAACTTGCATTCAGGTCTTTACTGTCCTTATCCTGACTATATCTTAAATAATAATCCAACCTTTAAAAATAACAATTTAATTTACTTTTCTTCACAATAATGAATGAAATGCTGAAGCCAACTTTATATTAAAATCAGGAAGGCCTCACGATCCCCTGTGAAGTTTTGGTGACCCATAGTGGGGCTCAGGACCCACAGCTTGGGAACCAGTGGTTTAAGACAGTCCAAAAATATTAGCAAACATGAACAACTCTCTCCCAAATCCAAAAAAATAGAGTGCTAAAACTCAAATGTGTGATGTCATCAAGTATTAAACTGCTTCATAAACAATGAATTGGGAAAGATGTTATAGGTGACACTGAGAGCACTAAATTAACTCCTAAATTAAAAATGATGAAAATGCAATGTCAAGGTGTTCATACAAAACATGCAACAGGCATTTTCATTGGGATTGTGTAATTTTTACACAACAATTTGAGTTGTTGCTTTTGCATTTGTTCTATGGCTTTTGCGTTTGTGTTGTAGCTTTTGCGTTCATGTCGTGGCTTTTGCGTTTGTGTTGTGGCTTTTTCCTTCATTTTGCGTCTTTTTCATTCGCGTTGTGGCTTTTGCATTCGTTCAACCTTTCTCAGCCACCTTCTCTTTGACATTAAAACCTCATCTCAACAGGAGTAAAGCATTACAATCACTTTAAATAAAATTCTCTTGTCGGCATGGCATTCTGACATCACCTTCTCTTTCCTAAGTACTGTTATGTGTTTTCATTATTTTTTTAAAAGGTGAGAGAAGGTGTTTCTGTTTTTAATTGGTGGACAGCAGCAGATGTAGCTGGATAGCATAATAAATGCAGCTTGTGTACGTGATGCGCTCCAAAAAGCCTCACAGCAATGAGGCTGATTAGGATGTTATCTTCACTGAGGGAGCAGACGAGCGACAGGTGGAAATGTAACGATTGGTATTCAGCAACGCAGCGCCGCCTTTTAATGCATCTGCAAAGCCAACAGCACATGAATATTCACTGAGCAACTGTTAGCACAGCACTGAGTGTGATTTGCCCCTGCACTTCATTAGGCTAATTGTCCCCCCTCATTGCACTGCGGCCTCTTCTAACAGTTGATTCAGAACTCAATGAACCAACACAAACACTGCAAGGGACGATCATCAGACTCCAGCTGAGGGAACCTGTGGTTTTTTTGTTTGTGTATGTGCACATGTAGGCATACTCATGTGTATTCATGGGTGGTGGGTATGTATGTACTGTGTGTGCATGTACTGCTGTACAATCGTTCCATTTTATGTAATGTACTTCTGTGTACATACAGTATGTTTGAGTTTTGACTTTCACACAGAGACACAAAAAATGCACATATATTACATGTAAGCTCTCAGTGCTTTTCTACACGCGTATGCTCAGAAACAGACAAATGAACACAAGCATGTGCAGACACACATACATATACACACAAAAGGATCAACACATTCTCGTTCCCAACTCATCAAATACCGACGCTTGGTCAGTGGCCCAACATTTCGAAATATGGCACTCTAGGTAGCCCTGTAGCATCAGTTTTTGGACGTGTCGGGGATGGCAGGTCACTATACGTTTGTTACATGCAGTGTCTTTTCAAAACAAACTTCCGTTTTCACAGGAAGTTAGGTTTAGGCAACAAAACCACTTAGTTAGGGTTAGTAAAAGATTGTGGTTGACGTTAACTTGACTAACAACTCACGTGACTAGAGAGTGCCTAACGTCTCATGTGACCAGTGATTCTCGTGACTAGCAAGTGACTAATGACTCACGTGAATGGCGACTCATGAGACTCGCAGGACTTACGATACTAATGAGTCATGTAGCTAACGGCTAACATGACAAAAAGTCAATGCTGACATTTAGTTTCACATGGGACACGAACAGCAGACTCACTGGCGAAAGTCCTGTGCTGTCTCCAATCCACCCTTAGACGTTTCGCTCTTTAAAGGAGCAGTGTTTAGGATCTAGTCATGAGGTTGCAGATTGCAACCAACTGACACTTCTCCCATGTGCCAAGCATGTAAGGGGAGCTACGGTGGCCAACGCGAAAACGCGAATTGCCCTATCTAGAGCCAGTGTTTGGTTTGTTCATTTTGAGCTCCTGTAGAAACATGGCGGCCGGCTTCGTATGTATAGATATAACGGCTCATTCTAAGGTAACAAAAAGACAACAATTCATATTTTCAGGTGATTATACACTAAAGAAAATATACTTATTAATATTATATTCCATTTCTGCCAATAGATCCCCTTAATTGTTACACACTGGTCCTTTAATACCTTGTCAGTCACTCTGATTGTCTAATAATGACATGGGTGGGTTTACATTGGAGTTAGTTGAAAGCCCGGTGTTTCGCATACAGGTACTAAAGGGTGCCTTTGTGCACTGACCAAGCGTCGGTATTTGGCGAGTTGGGAATGAGAACGGGTTGAAAGGATCTTTAAACACAGGGGTTATGGTCAAGCCACATTGATTTCAGAACATTATTGTGTAGTTACCTGCATACTGCCAATTACTGTAGCCTGCCATCACGTTACTGTTACTGTTAACTACAGCTGCACTCGACATTATATATATTCATATATGGACGTTTTTGTTCTTAAACATCCACATGTGAAAATAATTTAGAGTGCAGGTGTAGTTAGAGTAACAATATGTGAAGAGTAGAAATGCCATCACAATTAGATTATTTTTCAGTTTTTTGTTTTTTTTTATGTAGATAACACTTTAGAACAAATCAGACTGCAGAGTGGATGTTGCCTGAAGGCCCCTTTTCATAGCAGACAGCGTGACATGTCACAACAGGAAAAACAGAGGCATAGCTGATCATTTTATTAATGTCTGCTTTCAGTTCAGGTGTTCCAGAGCCCTGGCAGTGCATTATGCATGACAACTCAAAATGTCTATTGTTTAAAAAAAAAAAAAAAAAAAGATTTCAAAGACGAGGTTTCAACAGCACAATACTTCATCATTCATTCAGCATCATGGTGGAGAAAGAGTCAGAGAATGTGGAGTTAAATACTGACCAATCAAGCCGCAACATCAGTATTTATGGTTTATTTGATAGGGACAGATACAAAATACATAGACAGACTGAACAAAAACATCTACACCAGTAGATGTTTAAAACGCTTTAGCTTCCTAATTCGTTTGAGTAAAATGTTTAACAGATTTTAAGGATTTCTTTGGGATAAATCGGGAGGAATTGGTATAACTGGTGAATTTATGCAGCTATTTTATTCTAACAAATACTCATACAAATTCTAACAAATTGTGGATCAGTAGCCATGATCAATTCACCAAGACAGATTGTCATGTTCTTATTCACAGTCTGAGGGAGAAATGGAAATGAAGACATCATTCCAGTTCTTGAAAGAAAAAATCACTTTGAACCATCCACTCCAGTATAAGAGAAGAGATCCTTCACCCCTTCAAACAAGTCCCTCACCGACATCCCCGCTCTTGATTATTCACAAAATGTGTTTCCAGTACGTAGCTTGTATCTCTGTGTTAGTGTGGGAAAGTGCTCTCCTCTCCACCAAATCATTTTTTCACTGTGGCAAAGGAAAAGGAAAGAATTATGAATGGATCATGAAGAGATTTTGATAGTGTTACTCCTTAGATAGAAATAAAACCCAAACAGAAGAATAACCCACCTGATGCTGAGTGACACAAACAGCATCTGGTGGATGACAAACAATTTAATCACAGTCTTACATAATAATTTGTATAATATAGCTGTATTATTATGTATTTTTTTTAACACCCATAACAATTTTTTGTTTTGGCATACATAAGAATTCAGTATGAATGACAATAATTCCCCCGTCATTACAGACCTTTGTCAGTATTCCCTGTTTAGCCTCTCGTTAATCTGCCTGAATGGATTTTTACCATTCGGGCAGTGAAATTGTGTTGCAGCTTCAGATTAGAGCAGCTACAAAAGGCTGGAAACCCATCTGGTCTTGCTGGGGGCGTTCTTATTCAATATGCATGACATAAGCATAATAATTCAGAACATCAGCATACCACAGCAAGCAGCAACTCCGCTGACGTCATTCCATATTTGTGCTTTCATTAGTAGAAATGTGACTCATCATTTATATTCCATTCTTGTGTTTTTTTTCCCCCTAACTTTTATGGTACGTGCACCGATTTGTATGAGAATTAGTGCTGCACATAAACATAGCTCCTGACTGTATATTTTTATAGCCTCCATTAAAAAACCCAGCATTACTCATTCGTATTTTAAATTTATAAACCACAAATGTTGCCATTATTTATGCCGGTGTGTCTTTTTACTTGCAGTGCCCGACGTAATGAAATATAAATTTACTTAATCATCTTGCCTATTTATTTATTAATGAAAGCTATTGCGCCCTATTTATAGACGGGACTGTGTTTCTCTATAACTTATGTAACAGCCCTATACCATTACAGCAGAATGATCAAAACCCCAGATACAGTTTATGCGCAAAGAGAGGAATGAACAGGCGAAATTAATGTTTATGCTGAACTGATTCACCCCTGATGCATAATTATTGGATCCAATGGTAACTCTATGACTGAACTTGAAAAGCCGTGTCTTAAATAGCACAAGTGTAATGCATTGTAAAGATGGCCTTCAGAAAACATGTACCTCATCTATGTATAATATGTTAGCATGCACATTTCATGTTGCTCTGCAGTAAATGTTGAGCACAGCGCCTTGTTATTCCTTGCATGAATGACTTTTGCCCCTAGGGTTGAGATTTTACTGTATTTTTTATTTTTGTTCTATCACTTTTTTTAATCACAGCCTACCCATCATTTAACAGTCTGATTTATTCTATACTGCTCAGTGGGGTAAGGATAACATCATGATTATTTCAGTAGTCATCAGCTTAGTAGTTAAAAGTAGCACATGCGATGGCAGCAGCAGTAGTTTTAACCACCACTCCTTCCTTCCTTCCCTCCAGGATCCTGGAAGTAATTGGCAGCATGTCAGAGAGCTGCAGAGGGATCTATGGACCTTATTGCTACTCAAAGGAAAGAGCTCTCAAGCAGAAGAAAGAAGTCCTGACAGGGCCTCGTGTAACCTTGTGGCTTTAACTATTTATATTACATGCTGGACCAAGACACAACGAAAGAAAAAGACAAGCAAGAAAAAAAAAGACAGATTAAGTTAGATGAATAGATGGAAAATCAAGCCCATATATGCATCGGCTAATAATACTAATTTAAGGCATCAAATATGTATCTAGGGCATCAGCAGAGAGAAGATACAGAGTCTCTTTCGGGTCGCCATCTTGGTTTTTGGCCGTTGCCATCTTGGTATTTGGCCGTCGCCATCTTGATTTTTGATCGGAGCCATCTTGGTATTTGGCCGTCGTCATCTTGGTATTTGGCTGTCGCCATCTTGGTAATTGGCCGTCGCCATCTTGCTAATTGGCCGTTTCCATCTTGGTATTTAGCCATCGCCATCTTGGTTTTTGGCCGTCGCCATCTTGGTTTTTGGCCGTCGCCATCCTGGTATTTGGCCGTAGCCATCTTGGTATTTGGCTGTTGCCATCTTGGTTTTTGACTGTCGCCATCTTGGTTTTTGGCCGTCGCCATGTTGTTTTTTTGCAACCAGAAATGACACGAGAGGGTGGAGCTAAGTACAACCGAACTTTCATGAACTGAAAACACACTGTGAAAGGGTTAAAGTTGGAAGACGAAAATGCCGACAACTCCCAGACCAGACAACGCCGTGGTAGCGACCTGTCAATCACAAGGTAGCCACGCCCTAAAGCATCCCCTGCTTTATGGTCTATTTGAGTCTAAATGGGACCATAATTTACTAAATCAACATCATGCTGTATTGAAGAAGACTTGAAACAGTATTTCTATAAAGCCTTACCTTATTAGTCATTGCAGTGGGGTCGTAAGTCCAGAGTCTGGTAAGTCTCACTGGCATAATATGCAATTAGGACCCCCTTACATCTGTCATTAACATGTGTCTCATATCCAGATTGTTGTAGATATAATACAACCAAATATCCTTCACACCTACACTGGTTGCATATCCTCATTAGAATATAACAAAACACTGTTTCCTGAATGGCAAAGGGCGTTGGGCTTTCGAATATGGCAACCAATCAAAGTGTGCTCTGTGGCTCAGCAGATACTGCACAATAAATGGAGAGTTTCCAGACTGCAGTGGAAACCGCTCACTGTGCCAGGAAGTTGGCATTCGTTTCAGATTGGACTTGTGAATGGACTTACTTTATTCAATCAGTTGAGATTTTTGATGAATTGAGTTGCACAATTCTTAGTAATCTGAGTGTGTAGTTGCACAAGACATTTGTGAATATTCATTTAAAATGTTTACTGGACATACGCAAACAGATCTACTCTCCATTGTGTATGTGTGAATATAGACTCCTGAGCACACAATGGTTAGCTCAATGCTACAAACAGAAAAGCTCTGATATTAAGATAATTGCACTGCATTCGCTCCACAATGAGTTATTCTTCTACCTGCATTCTTCTCGACCTGTGAGAGACTGTGCAAGGTCACTGATTAATGTGGCGAGACAGTGCAGAATACATCCCTGATGTTCAGTTGGTAATATAATGTACTAAAACACAAACTAATTGTGTTTTTTGTGCAGCAGGTTGCATACTTGTCAGGGTCTTGGCAAGTATTTGCCAGTAGTTTTGTTTTGTTTTGTACGGCTATAATCAACACATTTAAAGCAACAGTGTCTAGGGGATCTATTGGCAGAAATGGAATATAATATTCATAACTATGTTTTCATCAGTGTGTAATCACCTGAAAGAATCGTTGTGTTATCGTTAGCTTAGAATGAGCCCTTCATGTCTACATAGGGAGTGGGTCCTCTTCACGGAGTCTGCCATGTTGCTCCACCATGTTTCTACAGTAGCCCAGAACGGACATACCAAACACTAGCTCTAGAGAGAGGCTTTCAAATTTGTACGTTTCCTGATGGCCATCATAGTTGTCCGACACACAAAGTAGTGTTATTATGGTAAGGATGGCCTCTGAGCAAGGGGAACAGCGTTAACGCGATTTTTCACTCGGCGGCTCACCGCATCCTTGGAAAGGGAGGAGTGAGCGAAGGGGTACTCAGTTGGTTGCAATCTGCAACCACACCACTAAATGCTGCCGAATCCTACACACTATACCTTTAATGTTTTGCACCTTTTTCTAATATGACAAATTCCTATCCGTCAAATGGTATTGTTTACCGTAAAGGAAACCGACGATAGGACAACACAGTCAAATGCTAATAAAGGCAACACGGTCAAATATCTATATAACCAGATAGTCAACCAAATGCACCTATTAGCACCAAATTGCGCCTTATCCAACACATTTTTCTTCTACCCCGGTCACAACCTCCAAAAACATACATGCACGTACAGATGTAATCCAAATTTGTTATACTTCTGTCTTGAAGAGATAATTGGTCTATCTGGCTTTCTTAGAAGTGATATATTAGTTATTCAGGTAGCTAATCACACACTATAGTTATACAGTAAGACTTTAACACACCTTAAAAATATTTCCTCTTAGAACTCAAAGACACACAACATAAAGCACGCACATGTTATTATGTGGCTATCTTAGTGATTGTATGCACTTTCCAAATTGTAAACCATGCAATGAAACCAGCATGTGCAAATTAGTACTAACCACAATATATACTGTAGGCTAATATCAGATAAAATAATGAGTGAGTACCCTGGAGTTTAATTGCACTGTTGAACATTAACTTCTAAAAAACATTTACTACCAACCTTGTGATGCTCACTATTGGCATAATAAATGTAAACAGTTTTGAAGTTGTTCTTGATATTCATCATAATACATAAATGCAGTCATGGTAATCATTTAACTGTTTCACTTCCTCGTCATTATGCCCGTCTCTCTCGTTGCTCTCTCCTCACAGTACTGTACAGACAGTGCCTCTCTCTGTCTTCAGCCATGCATGCATGATGCACAGCTTAATATTATTAGATCATTGTGCTCTGATTGTTGCGGCACTAATTACACAGAGCAGAGAGCTACTGCCTCTAGAGCAAAGTAGGCTATTACATGTGTTATGGTAGCAGGGCGATGGACAGTAGGCCACAGGATGTACTGTCACTGTATCATCAAACTTTGAGTGAACACTGAATGTTGAACTACTGGTGCACTTTTATGGGATTTTTTTATTAGGTGCTCAGCAAATTTCTATTAGAGTTTGATGTAAAGGCTCTAAAGCCTTCTATTGGGAATCACACTGGCAACTTCAATAATAATACTAATTTGTATCAAGCTTTTAATTTGTTTTGATTCTTACTTTGTGAAATGTTTTTTTCTATTTTATTTACTCTTATTCTATTTCTTAAAGCTGAAGTATGTAACTTTGAGCAAATATGATAAAAAAAGTTATTTTTATAAAACTGTCACTATATCCTAACAATAGTGAATGAGACAGATAATCTCCGGAGAAAGATCATAGTCCTATGTGTCCTCCTGTGCTCCAGCATCAAAGGAAAACAACCAATCAGAGAAAAGCAGTCTTTAAGCAGCTGTCAATCACTGCTCGCGAAACTCGCAAAACTCCGATCAAATGGTTAAACTAGGCAGCGCTGATCAAATATGAATCAATATTCTGTTACTGTAATTTCTCGCCTCAAATGTTTTCAGAAACATCATGTAGTGTACTGTTCAGCCGTAAAATGAGAACGTTGTATTCCGCCCACCACCCGGAGCACAGCCAATAGGAAAGCTCTCTCTCTCTGAAATGACCTGTGATTGGCCAACGTCTCCCGTCACGGGATAGATGTTTTAAAGCCTGAAAACAGAGCCATGAGGAGGTGCAGAAGTCTAGTTCTCTCTCAGATCACTTGAATTACAATATGCTGAAAGGTTATTATGAATTTTTTGCCCAATGATGCCAAAAACATTCTACCTACTGCAGCTTTAATAGTGACATAAACATGACTGTTGTCTTGCACCTAACACTGTCATTTTGCCTTCATGGGAAACTAGTGTTGCTTTTGTCACACATTGCAGAGATAATCATACCCACACTCCATGTGACATAACAATCCATAAGAAGAGACTGTCTACTCCAAGACATGATCGAGTGATATAAATATGAAAAAAGTCAGTATGTCTTTGCCCTACTAGCAGATAGGGTGTATGTCCTACCGTTGTTGGGGACTGGCCACACAGTGGTTCGTGTTCAGGTTCTGTATTTAATGTGTTTTTCAAGACACAAGTTTATTATTAGCATTAAGTGAATATTTGTAGGGAGTGACAAGGTCTGAGCCCAGACAGCAAATATCAAACGTATACATATTATATTCTGTATTCACATAATACATTCTCTCTGTTAATATTTGGACTACAATATCCTCTCTGTCCACTTAACACTCAGATTAGAAGCACTAATCCTTCTATCTTGGGGCAAATTGTGCAACGCATCCTTCATAATAACTGTGTCCAACCTGGAGTAGGCATGGGAACATTCTCCCTGGCTGCATCCTAATGGCAGATTAAAACACTATGGGTCTAATTGATGCTAATCAACACAACTAATTACTCCTCCTAGATAAACAAGCTTCTCATTAGTGCAGCAATTAGCCAGGTAATGAAACCCTTGTTTTTGGATGACTTCTCAATGTCATAAATGATAAAAGGGAAGGGACAGATCAAGATATAATACTTAGGAAACAAGGACATCTCTGAACAAAGGGCGCATGAGGAAAATGGCTTGATTCTGTAAGGGGCTTTTATTTTGAAGATGTTTACTTGCATGCAGGGTTCTTTGCACCTCTAGGAGTTTTAGTGCTCACTTACATTAAAGTCCTTCTTTATGGAGATTTCAAATAAACATTTGTCTACTTGATTTTGCTGGATTGTCAATAGTCTCCGATACCTCTGACACAAATATCCATATAGCAAAGTCCACAGTCATATCAGCAAGACTGTTTTTTGTTTGTTCATTTGGGGCAAATATGACCTGACTGCTGTGGTGATGTACGCGTAGGCAGGTGGTATGCTGTGACTGACCTTCCCTTGTTAGATAAATCATGCTCTGTGTTCTTTAGTTACTAGTTACGGTACTTTGCTGTTGCTGTTAAGTGTGTCTTACATTGCAGTGCGTTCATGGACATAAACAGAAGCAGCACTTTTGGCATTTTGCAGTCAAATTAGCTGTTTTAATGCAGTATAATATTTGCGTGAGCGTGTTTATTTCTCTGTGTTGTTAGCCGAGATTGATTTCCGTTTGTCCTCGCCTAGATGACCCTCCTCATTGTTCTTCCACTTTAATGTCTTGAGTGTGTTTTTTGTCTCTTCACTCGCAGTTCATGGACGGGTGTGTTAGGTAACGGTGACTCATCGTAGAAAGGGAATGAGCAAAATGTGACACATTATCTATAATATCTCTATCTAGTGCATAATTAAGATCTAGAGGCCAGCGGCAGAAGTATTTTTTTTTTTCTTTATTAAAGTCAGGATATTTTTCACTCATAATTCTCATTATGCACATTTCTACATATTTTGAGCCCATAAATTGTATGATTACATATCCAATGTTTGAAGTATGAAATACTTAAATGTTTATTTTTCATCAAGAACCTGAACTCTTCAAGACTAGTTATATTCTTACTATTAATAGATCATCTGTTACTTTGTAAGATTAGTAATTACACTGTTTCCTTGGTTTTGGAAGATCCACCTTTGGCCTACTGGACAGTTAAACAAGTAGTTTTACTGTAAAGTGGTATTCACTGTTGAATGTAGCTTTAAGACAGAGCTAAAGTGACCTTTATTTTGTAAAAAAAATGATCACTTGGAGATTTCAATGTTGGCTCTCTGGGGGTAAAACCACAACTTAAGTTGTGAAAGTGTTGTTTGTCATCAGTGTAGAATGTAAACGCTGCCTAAGCCGCATGGATTTAGTGTTTATCCCTCACGTCGTGTTTCTCAGAGCTGATCCATTGTAACTATGCGCATCAACACACCAAGGCATTATGGTCACAGAAAATGGAAAATAGCAGCGAGCACGTCTCCGGGTCTTGAACAGTATCGGGTGCCAGGTGGTAGGTAAGAACAGAAGAAACAAATCACCTGAGAAAGAGTCTATTTTAATTTATTCTGGGCAAACAAACGAACGCGTTTCAGCTATAAGCCGTCATCAGCGTGATCACTCAAGACGTAATGCCAGTTTCAATATTTCAGGTGAGACACAGACACCAATCAGGAAAGGAACTACATGATTTCATAATAGGAATCATCTGTGGATGCACCGCCAGGACATATCTTCGCGCAACAAAGAA
>CAKAOI010050301.1:0-58161 GCA_916701655.1 Sebastiscus albofasciatus
CCTCCGGGGCTGAAGCAGGAAGAGAAACGTTATCGTCTCCGACCGCGGCCGGAGGGAGACACCGGCACCCGGTCGGAGACGATAACGTTTCTCTCTGCGGAGCCCCGTCACTTCACAAGACACGGGAAACCTCTGTTGGTCTGGAGGAGCTGCAGCAGTTATTTCTGCACAAACGTCCACTGTTCATTCACTAGATATTCTCAGAGCTACAAAGTCTTCTGCAGTGTGTAATGTGCGCGCATGAACGTGAGGTGGAGCCAAAACAAGCACAGTGTGTGAGTGAAGGCAAGCAGGCAGAGGAGCAGAGACTCTGGCCCTGGAGACCAAAGCTACGGTCTCCCCCACGTACTACGACCGCGGCCAACACTGTTTTGCAAGACGGGCTTCACTAGATACAACCAAGAGGTTTTGGTGCTTCCGTGTAGTTTGTGTTGGAGTCTGATGGTACGTGTCCACAGGGAGTCTGAACAGCGTAGCCACACGCGAGCACGCATATTCGAGCAAGCATGGGAAACTGACCCGGTAGATTTATACCTGTAAAAAGTTACAAACAGTCCCTTTTGAAAACAGAAAAAGTAAAAAGAATTGTACTAAGTGGGTCATCCAATCAGCCTATCATCATGTGAAATGTTCTGCACTATAAAACTGCAACTAAGATAATATGCAAAGGGCACGGTCAAATTGAAACTACTGTGTGTTGTTGTGTTGTGTTTTTTTTTGTTCTTCTTTGAGGTATTTATTTTTTATTTTGTCTTATCTTTTATTTTATTTTTTTTTCTTTGTTAGATATGTGAAATACATGAAATGTCATGTCTCTCTTTCTTTGACTAAACATTTAATTGTATAATTTAGTTAATAATATTGTTAATAACTAATACAAATATTATTATTATTAATATAAAATATTAGTCTGTCTATATGTATATATATGTATATATGTCTATATGTAAAATTCAATAAAAATATCGTTTAAAAAAAAACTAAGATAATCTGCCCTGTATAGGTATGCAATTGTTATAATAATATAAAAAACTACAGAAATGTATGAAAGTCATTAATAAAAAAATATACCATCTCTGCAGATGCCAAACAATTGATCAGTGATATAACTCATAAGTGCAAAACATACTAATAAATACAATCCTAGTGATTTGTAAATTACACATACTATCTCTAACAGTACTTAACTCATGTATAATATCTGATTATGTGCAAATCAACTCTAAATAATTATAAATAATAATTATAGTTAGACAAATTTAGGACAAATTAATTAGAGTATATGTATTGCTCAATAAGGAAGCTGGTTAATAATTCATAAGTGACTTATAGAGAGAAGGGGTGGGATTAAATGAATTTATACTTCTTCTCACTCCTTTTCGAATATGTAAATCAAGGCATCAAGTGTTTGACAATTTATTTTTCTTATGCTTTTCATTAATTGTAAATACTACTTGTTTCTGACTGTCCACTTGTTGGTATGATCATTCTTTTTTATTCTTTTCTATTTTCTTGTATTGTACATTTTGAAATGAAGTGAAATAGACCGTTTCAATACTATTTAATTGGCAGATTGACCATTATATACATTTATTATGTACAACCCATTCATAAAAGATACAGTTGAATAAGAGAGGTAAAGGAAACATACTTCATTTTTTTTATTCTTAATAGTTCTTCTATGTTGGTGCGTCTTTAAAGAATATATCAGACATACAACATACTGATTCATAAAATTGTCACCCGACAATGAGCCATTCAAAAAAAAAAGATCAGAATGAACACAAATATGACAGTATAACCAAGCTGCTCCCAAAAATAAATATCTCATTTCAACAAACAGCATTTCTGCAGGTCGACTCTTTTTGCAACTATAAATATTATCTCATGAGTTACTTAGTAGTAAGTACCACAGGGAAATCCAATATTTCTGCTATTATCTGTACATGATTAAAAAAAACAAGTTGCTGGTACTTGTGTTTATTATTACAAAATTTGTAAGGGACTCTGAAGGAAGCATCTCCTGCTCCTCCTGACCACAAATCACAGCCAGTAAAAGCTTTTAATACAGTGCCACCTTGTGGTCATACAGTTTTTGGAAGTGCTGCGTTTTTCATTGCTGGTTTTTACTTTGTATTGTGCGTCGCATTATTTCACAAGTGTAAATACAGTCTCCCTGCATTGAAATATATATATGTCAGGATTGGCAACTTTAACTTTGTGATTTCCTCAAAATGATACAAATGTGTAAACACATTATTTCAAGACACCACAGGAAATAAAAGCACACATGAGCATATAAATTCCTTCTTCCATTAGTTTCACATGGAAATAAATGTGCTGGTAAATGTATACTTTGATTTAAACAACAAAACTGTCTTGTATTCGGTATCTGACAAAGCAATCTGTAGCCCTTAGTGCTAGTTAAGTAACATCAATGTTATAACATTCAAGCAGCCAGCTGCAATAGTTACAGTAGTAAGTTATTTCACCTTCACATAACTGTCAACATTGGTCATGAACAAACTAAAACATCCTTTAGGTTCACAGGAAACGTTCTGTGATGCTAGTCAATATTCAAACCATCAAGAATACATTCAGCAGTCAGACTATATTAACTCCATACAGCATAAAGTCATCTGTATTTTGTTTAACATTTTGTTTTCTGAAGTTCAGTGAGATGATTTTTTTTATTTTATAGTTTCAGATTTACTATAAAATAATTTCCCAACTATATCAGCATGTCAAATGCCTTAATTTTTCTCTTTGACTGCAATCTTCAAGCTGTAATACAGAGGCCACAGTTCCTCATAGACTTATACAAAACATCAAACAGTGGCCATTTTTCAAAATAAATCTTATTGACAGTGAAAATAAATAACATTGAAAGGCTTTCCAAATACACTGAATGTTATCTATAACAGAGTGGTGATTGCAAACTTTGTTAAATATTAACCATCACTGCATACTTTAATGATGTTTGTATAGTGCTGCCTCCATCATACTGGCACAAGGAGTGGTTTCACAGTCGATCAAGGCAAAAGTAAAGGGAGTACATCTGAAAAATAAATAGTACATAAAAATAAAAAAGTTCTAAAAGAATAATTTTGTTGGGTTTGTGTTTGAAAACATAAGTAAGTAAGGCATCACTGTGACTTTGCTGTTGGAGTAAAGAACATTTTGGCAGATCTCTTACATACATTCATACACAGACTTGATAATGACCTTAGTGCAAGAAAATAAAACAAACTTGAAAGACCGGAAGTTATGACAGAAACAGAAAGGCTGGTCAAATTTATGCTGATCAGTGATGATCCCCGGCAGTAGTCCAAACTTAGATCACAGCCTATCTGAGTCCGCCATCGGGCCTCTCTGACAGCTCCAGGAGCGAGGCTTCAGTAACTCAAGGAATGAAGGCTGAAATGAAAAAAACACATGAAGCTAAATTTGTGTCTATGCTAAAAGCTGCAGTAGGTAGAATTGGAGCAAATATGATTAAAAAAACATTTCTCATTACAAGATGTTTCTGAAAACATTTGAGGCGAAAAATAGGCATTACAATAGCACTATAATACTGATTCATATTTCATCAGCGCTGCCTAGTTTGATCGGAGTTTGCGAGTGATTTACAGCTGCCTCCATCGAATGAACAGCCAATAGGAATGCTCTCTCTCTGAAATGACCTGTGATTGGCCAAAGTCTCCTGGGCTAGATTTTTAAAGCCTAAAAACAAAGCCATGAGGAGGTGAAGAGCTCTAGTTTTCTCTCAGAGCACTTGAATATGCTGAAAGGTTATTATGGGGATTTTTGTCCAATGATGCCAAAAACATTCTGCCTACCGCAGGTTTAAGGCTGGCAAAGCAAAAACTAACTTTCAGCTGAATTACTAGAGCATATCAGTGGTTAGAGGGAAACACAAAGCAATGACGCAGCTGTTACCTCCTTCAGGGGGCAGTAGCGCTGGGCATACCACTCCTGGGAGTACAGACAGATAATGACTCCCTGACCCAGGAAGAGGGACGTCCACATGATTATGTTCCAGATGGGACCTTTCCTTTGGTCGTGCAGAATGAAGTTGAACATCACTGTGAGAGGGTGAAAAATGAGAGACGAGGGTGAAGAGTGACATAACTTGACCATGCTTTTGACAGAATAATAATATTTATTAGATTTAGCTGAATTTTGTCTGGCTGACTGCAATAAAAACAGAGTGGTGTGAGAATAGCTTTTTTTCTCTTACTTCCAAAGCACATAAAGAGGCAGAAGAGCACAGGATAGAAGAAACCAAAACAGATTGCAAGAATGTACTCGTGGGCCACTGCAGACAATGTAAACACAAACAGCATGGCTACTGCTCTGAAACGCTTCCCAGACATCTGGAATGACAACGGTGGAGAGAGGAGACAAGTCAAAACAACAATGGCATACAAATTTAATTTGATCCATGCATTTTTACATTAGAAATAAATAGGAAAATTTGTTTCAGACAGTTAGAAATGACTTTTCGAATGTTATAATTCCCTTTATCATTGCAAAATAGTCAATAAAATCCCTATAAACCTGACCTCACACTGCTGCTCTTTTAGAAAAATATAGCAAAACAACTCACCCACAGGAAGTCCCGGTACACATAGTAGTACAGCCAGTCATGGACCACGACATTCCAAGTGCGATAGTAATTAGCAAAAGAGGTTGAGTTCCACCAATCCTGTGATGTGTAATCAAAATGAATTAAGTCAAGCATAAAGTACAACATAGGAACATAATAAAAATGTTGTTGTTGCTGGCAGTGACAGGAGAAGTACCTTGTAAAACATCCTGTCAGCAAAGCGGAGCATCTCAGCAAAAGCATTAAGCCAACAGTGGAGGAAGGAAAAGAACCCCAGGAAGAGAATTAACACTCCTGAAAATGAAAAAAAAAACACATTTTAACTACATCATTTTACTACTGAGTGAGACTAAGGGAGCTTTCACAAGCGGTTTTCACAGTGCACAAATTAAATCAGAATCAGTTTTATTTTGCCAAGTATATACATACATGGAATTAGATTTATTTATGAAGCTCTCTCAATGTACTTACACAGAATAGAAATAATGGAATAAAAGAATACAATAATAAAAATAGAGTGTCTATATACAAGTCAAGTGTTCTGGATGTTGTAAACAATACCAAAAGTGCAAAGAAATAAATACTGGATGGATATACATGGACTGGATGATTATGTACAGTATGTACATGTGGAGATGTCTATATACTGTATGTACAGAGACAGGTATGTAAATATTACAATATATACATAAAGTGTCAGCTGATATGTACATATTACAAAAAAATTTGCATTAAAGACTGTAAATTATAATCTCAAAATGTGTATTAAAGACTAAGAATTATGATCTATAACGGCAGCAGCGGACCTAATAAAAGCAATAATTTGCTGATGGGTCTGTACGAAGGATCAAATTTATCCTTTTCATCTCGAGAGCTGCCACTTCTATGTAGGGAATCGTGATATATTGCTGCCAACGTTTTTTTCACTTTGGCACTGATCTACTGTGCATGAATCCCTTCTTCCTAAGTTTATCTTGAATTACTTTATAAACGTCACTGTTTTTGTGGACTTTATTTAGCATCGTCTGTATGTTCTCTTCGGCCCAGATATCAAGCAAGTCCAGGTCAGTCCTCTCCCACTCATGTTAACCTGTCGTTTACCTGTGTGTCCATTTCAACAAATGCCCACACAGGCTGCCTGCGTTTTGATCCGCTTGAAAATAGTCCGAGGCCACTTCTCGCAAGCGATCTTGTACCGGTTGTTTTGGTACTCACCAGAGTACGATTACTGTGTTAACAACTGCCCAAACGAACCGCACCAGAGTTCGACTAAAGCTGACTAAATGTTGACTTGTGAAAGCGCCCTAAGGGGTGTATGAAAGGGTATTTGTTGATAAGGGTCCACAAACTAGTGGCTGGTCTTACCTGGCAAGATGGAGTTAAAGACGCAGAGGACCATGGCCCTCAGGTCAAAGAGCTGGAGGCGGATGCTGCGGAACTGAGGGATGCACAGCCGCACAAACACGTAATAGGCATAAAACATACAGCCTAGTACCTGTGGGGTGGAAATGGAAGAAACTGTCAGAAAAATCAGCCAATTAGACTGTTATCTGGTCATTAAATGGGTATTATCAGTGGTTATAAGCCTCATAGATGTGGGTCAGTAGGGCCCTGCTACATCCAATAGTAGGTTTTGTCATCCATTCACATGGGTGATCACCAAAAAAGGAATAAAAGAACACAACAGCAACCTCTAGCGACTGTAGCAATTATGACAGGAGCAAAAGCGGAAGTGAGGCACTGTAGTATAGACAGTGTGAAACTCCATGTAGGGTGGAGGTCAGTGACAGGGTTTTCACCCAAGAGGCTAGAGTTCACATCCTGTGTGAAACCAATGATGTGTAGTTGCTTTGTGTTCGCGATTGTTAAGATTCACTTTTGAAACTTAGTTATTTTAAGCCAAAACACAATGTTTTTTCCTAAACTTAACCAAGTGGTTTTGTTGCTTAAACCTAAAGAAACTTTTATTTGTTTTCAAAACATAACATTTCATGCAGTTTTCTAACGTGTTAAGTTTTGCTTTCACTTTTACAAGGTAGTAGGCGTAGTAGGCCCCTACAGACCCACATCTATGATGCTCATAGTGAGCATTAACGCACATTTAATGGCAAGATAACAGTCAAATTGAGTGGGAAAATGGGCTAATATCCTTTGCTTGCAATTTGAAATAAAGTCAGCCTTAAAATATGAAAGAGGTTGGTACCTGAAGGAACTTTGTGGCCACATAGCCCCATCTGATCGCTGGGTTCCTGCATTAAGTGAGAAACAAGGTTTTGTCAAACACATGAGCTACTGTAAAGGAAAAAAAACAAAAACAATGAGAGGGTCGGTTTACCTGGGGTACTTGTCTCTGTAGATGAGTGTGGGTGCAAACAGAAAGTAGATATACTGAGAGACCTGAGGAACCACTGGACCAGGGCCTATAGATGAAAGGAGACACTGCTTAAGCACATAACAAAAAGGGAACACAGTGGATAGCAGGAACTGTACGTGGATACACAGGGAAAAAAAGAAGGAAGTAGCATACTGTTTTTTTCTTTAGCCCAGGTCAGGACTCTTGGTACATTCTCCCTGACAAAGGAGTGGACTTTCATCATTAGACGAACCTGGAATTAGACAAACAATAAAAAGTGACACAGCAGCTATTACAACCTTGTCCACAGAGTCAATTCAAGAGGGAAGGTTGGATTTACATATATTCCAAATGGCATTTGAACATGCTTTACATAAGGATGTGGTCCACATTGGTCATCTACCTGTTCCGGGATGATGATGAAGCAGGACGCAGGTGGAAATCTGTTGGTCACCACCACGTATGTAGGCAGGAATCCCAAACACAGAGCCTGGTAGAGCAGGAATACAGAGCCAAACAGCAAGCTGCACAACCTGGGGTGACTGTAAGACCCAGACTGGGTCTGTGACCACAGGTGGAACAGGCTGTAGGGAACCACCAACACGGACAGGAACATGCAGATCCACGTGCACACCACCAGAGGGAACTGTCCAAACGCGTAGACCAGCAGGTCAAAGTGCAGCACCGCTCTGAGGCAAAAGAGATAAAGAAGAGAGGGCAGATTATTTTACCAAGATCAAAAGCGATAGCGATTTAAGGAATTCAATACTTCAAGAAAAGCTTAATAAAATCATAAGGCATTTTACATACATTACCTGCCTTCATCAATGAAATCTACCACCAGTGTACTGAGGATAAAGAGAATGAGCAGGGCAATAAACATGTGGTAGATAGTCCTGATGTGGTTCACCTCAAACAGCTCACTGCAGAAAAACAGACAGCAGGCGGTTAGAATCTGTGCAGCTACACTGATGTCGATAACCATCTTCAGGCAGCAGAAATCTCAATGAAATGCACTGTGATAAACAAATGTAATACAATATCTTTCATTCTCTTAAATCTTTTAGATCAATGTGACAACTTACTCTAAGAGGGACCTGCGACTGAGAAACTGCTTGCCCTGGCCATGAGGAGGCCGGAAATTCCTAAAGGAAAACAGAGTGACATCAGTGACAAGCAAATTGTTGGAGAAAAAGTGTGTGTATGACCAAGAGAGAAATGGTTAGTTTGTGGCTAAAATATGTTTGTATCAGTGTATGTATCTCACACAACCCCACCACTTCAAAACACCCGAACTATCCCTTTAAAACAAAATTTGCCTTGACAGGCTAGTACTGTTGAAAGGCAGCACCTGAGTTTGCTCCTCTCCTTGTCCGACAGCGGCGGTGAAAAGACAGCGGATACGGGTGCAGGCTCCAGGCTGGCCGACTCTTCGATGAGACTGTCCATGAAGTCATTGACCTGGCTGTCAAACTGGTGCATCAGGTCACTCTTCAGGTGCTGAGCAAAAGAAGCAGGAAGAGTTATCATTCATATATCTGCAAATATTTCAATAACTGTGGAATGTTTTGGTGTTAAAAGATGACAAGATTCATGGTTAAAGTTACATCACTTTTCAATTTTTCAACACAGCATGTCTCTTCTCTGTGTTTGCAACACAGAGAAGAGACATGGTTTGAAAAAATGATTTTCTCAAGTGTCCTTGAACGCACTGAAAGACTTATATCAGCAGTCGCTTTGAATAAGAGCATTAGTTAAATAGGTAAAATGTGAATGTAGAAATGTTGAGCACATTTCCTAAAAGGTGGAATTTTGTCTGACCATTTAGAAGAAAAACATAAAGAATTGTCATGACAAATTTGACTTTGATGTATTAATTCATTTTCATATCAGCTGCCATTCTGTTCTTTCTTCTTTACTCAACACATCACCTGCTTAAAGGACCAGTGTGTAGGATTTAGTAGCATATTGCGGTGAG
This sequence comes from Sebastiscus albofasciatus, assembly GCA_916701655.1. Taxonomy (NCBI): domain Eukaryota; kingdom Metazoa; phylum Chordata; class Actinopteri; order Perciformes; family Sebastidae; genus Sebastiscus; species Sebastiscus albofasciatus. The sequence continues at coordinate 8,941 of CAKAOI010050301.1, forward strand.
GATGCAACCAACAGAAAACCCATTCGCACATAAATAATCCAAATAATTTAAGTAAGTGCTAAAAGACTATGACTGATGGGAATAAACTGTACAAACAAAACAAATGTACAGTATTTTTGACTGGTGGTGTGTGAATCTAAGATAAATTATTGATTGAGGGCAGGATGAGATAATAAACTTTCAAGATCACTTGTTCTAAGTGGCCTATTCCAACATGCAGATTGAGCCTTTTCTTCACCTAAACTACTGACTTACTAACCTCTGCTTTCCTTTTCAGCTGTAGCTTTTTGCTGATCACATGTTCCACTTCAATTTTTCCTGAAATTGCAAAGAGAACACACAAATTGAAGCTTATAAAATAAAACACTGTCAACATCCTTTTTTTTGTAATCCTCCAACATATCATTATAAAGCTAAGTGCTTTGGACGCACCCAAATTATCAACAGAGCCAAAAGAGTTGCCAGGTTACCTGGTAAATGTAAACATCAATTCACGCCATGTCAAATATTTACATAAATGAACAGATGATCTACAAATTGGCTCTGTGGGGCATTTGAGGACACGGCGTATAAAAAGAAATCACTATGCTAGGCTTTCTATTTCGAGATTGACATTTTTCGACAGTGACTGGAATATTTGTTGCTAATAGTTGAGTACTGTAGATTTTAGTCATCGTGTTGTGAAAGTGGAGCCGCCTCGGAAATAGCAGAAGTCAACTGACATCCTTCTGCAAACTCCAAAAGAAGACGCACCTATGACATATATTTGACTGCTTGTGGTTAAGGTTACTACAGGTTATTAGACTTGACAGCTGGCTGATGACGAACAAGTTTAGTCAGTTAAGCAGCAGTAGCCTCCACCCATCCGTCAACAAACAGGGTTTAACTTGACACTGTAGCAGAGTACATTATATTTTATTATCACAACTTTTTTTCACAGGCCGGAGGAAAACAACCAATCAGGGCCGAGCTGGAGTCTGCCGTCTCTGAGCAGCTGTCAATCACTCGCAAACTCCGATCAAACTAGGCAGCACTGATCAAATATGAATTAACATTCTGTTACTGTAACGACTATTTCTCCCCTGAAATGTTTTCAGAAACATCTTGTAGTGAACTGCTTAGCTGTAAAACTAGAAAGTTTGTGACTAGCAGCCATGTTGAGATCAGTTGAGGAAATACCAAGCACCGCCCACCAGCCGGAGCAAACGTCCTCCTTTTTTCAGTTAAACAGTACACAACAAGATGTTTCTGAAAACATTTGAGGCAAGAAACAGACATTACAGTAACAGAATATTGGTTCATATTTGATCAGCGCTGCCTAGTTTGACCGTTTGATCGGAGTTTGCGAGTGATTGACAGCTGCCTCTGCTGAATGAACAGCCAATAGGAACGCTCTCTCTCTCTCTGAAATGACCTGTGATTGGCCAAAGTCTCCCGTCAAGGGCTAGATTTTTTTAAAGCCTGAAAACAGAGCCATGAGAAACTGCAGAAGTTTTCTCTCAGATCACTTAAATCACAATATACTGAAAGGTTATTATAGAATTTTTTCCCAGTGATGCGAAAAACATTCTGCCTACTGCAGGTTTAAGGTTTTCCAAAGATAAGATAAGAAGATAAGATAAGATAAGATAAGATAAGATAAGATAAGATAAGATAAGATAAGATAAGATAAGATAAGATAAGATAAGATAAGATAAGATAAGCCTTTATTAATCCCTGGAGGGAAATTCGGGTGTCAAAGCAGCATCAGCAAACAGAGTGAAACACAGGAGAGGTAACGGTATACAAAAATTATAAAAACAATAATAGAGATATAAAAGATACAGAGTGAATGGGTGAACATAGTGTCTGCAGTCCATCAAATAAATGTAGTATGTACAATAAATAAATGTAATATGTACATATGTGCAGTTTATAAAGTGGAATATAGGATGTATAGTGTAAAGTAAGTGTAAAGTGCGCAGGTGGTTAGAGTCCAAGATGGTTGCAGATAGTGCAGTGTGTTTAAAGTTCTTAAAGACATGTCAGACAGCAGTGGTGATTATCCTGGTTAATCACACTAACTGTACCACAGGTCACATCATTTAGCTTAAGAGGAAACACATGACATGACTTCAGTGACTAACACATCCAGGGACATTTACTGGAATTAAAAAAGGGAGGCTCAACATGCACAATGCATCACACAATTCACTGTAACAAAAGACACTGCTGCTGCTGATGATGATGATGATGGAGTTTAGATGTTCTTACCATTGCTGGTGACATGGTGTCCTCCATTGCCTTGCTGCTGGTGTCCCTGACTACACTCCCCGTCTAAAGAGCTGTCTAAATCAGGGAAAGTGGGCATCTTATGAAGAGCTCTGCGGCGGAGGACACTGTCATCCCCCTTCTCCATCCTAAAGAAACAAGGCCACTCAAGTTTAAATAACTAGCAGCATTACACAAAGCAGCTCATGCCACCAAAATGCGCTAAAACAGAGCGTTTCAGACAGAGGGTAAATACAGGTATATTCAGGCTGACAGTATGAGGAAAATAATGTGTTTTTTGAACATTACAGCATGTAAACATGTTCTAGTAGAAACACAAAATACAAGTATGAACCTGAAAATGAGCATGATATGGGACCTTTAAAACAATATAGCACCATCTTACCCAATGGTAAACATAAAAAAAGCCATTAAGACTTTTAAATTCTTAAATGAAAATATGATGTATATAAAATAAAACTCAGGCATTATGAAATGTATATGTTATTATTTTACCTTTGTCTTCTTTTTGTCATTGTATCTGTTTGTATCTCTGTTAATGAGCATGTGTTCAATAAAGAAAGTATTATTAAAACATAAAATAAAAAATAAATTAACTAAACTTGCACAATGGCAGCAGGGCCCTGAAACAAAAAAAATAAAAAAATAAAATAAAAAGATGCTGTCATCAGACAAATAATTAATCAGTATGCTTTATGACTAATTAAAAACTTCCCATGCAGTCCAAAATAATAATAATAAAAACATTTATTATATTTTTTTTACAAGAATTAAGCATAATACGAATTAAACCACAAATTAAACCAGACACTGACTGAGCAGTTAAATAAATATGGCAACAGCTTGTAACAATTAACGAATAGCCTATATGAAATACATAAAACTCCCACTTACTCAGCTCATGCCACCTCAATGAGGATGAGCATGCAAAGGTATTTTAACTGACAAACAAACCCAGTTAACAAAATCACTCTCACATGACACACAGCAGACTGACAGTTCAGTCTAGCTAGCTGCCCATCAGCTGATAGTAACAGCCAGTCTGACAGGAGGTTCATTCATGAGCTACCTACACAGATTTGAGCTAAAAAGCCAGCTGGTTTAACGTTAAAGCTTCTGTCTAGTAGTGACACTAAAGGCTGCTAGCACCACTGAGGTCCAGTCAGCATTAGCCCACTTGTTGACGTTAGCTGGTTGACAGATAAACAGATAAAGGAAATACAAAAATGCAGTCCAAAGACTTCCTGGATACGTACTCGCTTCAAACAGCCGGGTGCTTCCTTGTTTAGTCAACCGGCTCCGACGTGACCGAGCTCAGGCTCCTCTAATCACAGCAGTAGTGTGTGTCTGCCTGCTGCTGCTCACCTTCCTGCTCCATGGTATAAACAGAGGAGATGATGAGCAGGACAGTCGACGCTGATTGGTCCAAAGTCTCTCCTCCTTTTGACGTCACCAGATCACCACAATGTTGACCATCGCCTGTCATTAATGTTGGAATAAATAGGTTTTATGTAATGCTATATTTTAGTCAATATAAAATAACATGCTGTATATCATACAATTATTTATTATTTTTTGTAAAATGTTATATTTATAAGAAAAATGTCCAGGAACCAAGCCATCTTTTTTGCATTTTATGAATGAATTAAAGGTTCCATATTATAAAAGAGTGCGTTTTTCATGTTTTTTTTATTTATTATAAAGCAGGATTAAAGGGACTGTTTGTAACTTCTTACACGTATAAATCACCCGGGTCGGTGTCCCTTGCGTGCTCACGTGTGAGTAGGCTGTTCAGACGTCGAGCTCGATGCTGACTTTCGTTGACTTAACGGCCACAGGTGTCACTGTTAATAAGCATTTCTGATTTGTACAAACAGTCCCTTTAAATACTATATAAATACTGTGAAAGTATCAAAAACACTCAATCCACAGAGAAATACACACAGCCCGTATTCAGAAACTCTGCATTTGAAACAAGCTGTCAGGATTTCTGCCCATTTGCGATGTCACGAATATACAATATTTAGACCCTTGACACAATTTTAAACGTAAACATTCTAAATGTGTCCCAGTTTATTTTCTGGTTGCAGTGTATGTGAATGTCATCAGCTGACAGGAAGTACACATGGACCCAAGCTGTCCATTGTATAAACAGAGGAGATGATGAGCAGGACAGTCGACGCTGATTGGTCCAAAGTCTCTCCTCCTTTTGACGTCACCAGATCACCACAATGTTGACCATCGCCTGTCATTAATGTTGGAATAAATATGTATGATCTAATGCTATAGTTTAGTCAATATATAAGATTGAAAATAACATGCAATTATTTATTATTTTTGGAAAAATTTCATATTTATAAGAAAAATGTTCAGTAACCCAGACAACTTTTCTGCATTTTATTAATGAATTAAATCAATATAGCACCATCTTACCCAATGTTAAAAACAAATTATTAAATTAATATATGATGCATATAAAATAAACTCTGGCATTATCAACTGCATATGTTATTATTTTACTTTTGTCTTCTTTTTGTCATTTTTTTTATTTGCTATGTATCTGTTTGTACCCCTGTTCAATAAAGAAAGCATTATATATATATATGTATATATAAATTTATATATATATATATATATATGTATATTTGGGTCACAAACTTTCTCATTTTACACGCTACAAGATGTTTCTGTTCAGTCTTTTCACCCCAAGTTCTTTATACAATAAGATCATAAATAATAGTACAAGAGCAAAGTTACTCTAATGAAGGCATACTGATTTGAAATTTACTCCAAATAGTAAGTAAGTAAAGCATGATGGGTCATAAATTTCATAAACTGGTCATATGAGCTGAGTGTGGCAAATGCAATTAACTGCAAAGACACAAAGATGCATTTATAAAGATCGTGAACAACTACGTTAACTAATATAACAAAAACCTTCCGGCTAAGGGCACTTATCACCACAGAGTTGTTTCCCGACAATTAAAGGGCAAAAAAGGATCTTGTGTGAATCTGTGTAGTCTGTTGGAAGAGGCTCTGTGACGCAGGACACTTCAGCTGCCTGGCCGCAGGCCTTTTCTGTCACATCAATGCCACTTTGGGACGTTCTGACACTAGTGCACAATCAAAATAGTCATAAGAAATGTTTAGGGTCACCATATTGTATGGGAACTGTTGCCCGACAATATTTTGACTAGGGCTCAAATAAATTACACTAAAATAGCAGTCTTCGATGGACAAATGCTTTTCATTTCCTACTGTGTGTGTGTAACAAAATGCATCCTCTACGCACAAGGAATGAAGCAACTATCATTACAAAATCTGGGTAATTGTGTTTTCTATCATGACATGACAGCTTGGCATGTTCTGTGGTAAACTTTAACATGATTGGTGTAAGATCTTAAACTACACATTCTGTAGTTGCATTAAAAAATACTGTTACAGCTTAATGATCACAGAGGAAAGAGCAAAAATCTACAAACTAAATTCTAAATAATATCTCTTTTAAGTTGAGCATCCACTGTGTAGTGCAGTCAGGCTCAGTGAAGACACAACAAATGCACATGGCTCAATTTCCTTCCACATTTTATTTTGATAGTGCTGCACATCCTCCGCCTGTGAGGATCACGAGACACTGAATACACAGAGGCGTGATATAAACACTTTAAGTGTCATTTAAACAAATAAAATTAGGTGCTACATAAACATTTAATAACAATTTATATAATGCTTCATATGATAAAATCTAACAATTCATTCAGCTTGTGACAATTCAATAAATATACACAAAAACAGTACAGCACTGAGCAAATTAATTCCTGACAAAAATGTTCTATGTAAAATATCTAGACACCATAAATCCCTGCTTTCTATATAAAGGAGATATTTACAGCTCATCATGCACACACACAAGAACACACACACACTCCTCATCGGTCACAAGAAGCAGAGAGGTCCCAACACAACGGTGATCTCAGGGACATCAAGGAGAGATAACGACCTCATCTCTACGCCAAGATCTCTGACAGGAAGTAACTCCATATCACCTCGATGGAGCTCCGTGCTCCCCCGAACCATCGCAACCACCTCCACCTGCAAAATGACCAGACAGAAGAGAACATGACGTGAACAGATGAAGCCTATAGCACACTGCAGCGCGGAAGGATTTATTTTGTGTTTTGTTTGTTTTTTCTTTCTTCACAGAAATCAATGAAATGTTGAGGTATAGGCCAACTGTAAATCCTTTTAAAAAGTTGTCTTACACCCCTTAAAATCCTGAAGGCCTCACGACCCCCCATAAAGCTTTGGCGACCCCTAGTGGGGGTCGGGACCCCCAGGTTGGGAACCAGTGGCAAGCAAGCAAACTTTATTTATATAGCACATTTTATTCCAGTTGAAAGCACAATGCGTGAGCTACCACGGAAGTTGCAGCCACAAACAAGCCAGAAACAACATAACACATAAGTAAACACTTAAAACCCTTAGGACAAATATTCAAATAATTAAATCAGCAACCAACCAGTAAAAGTTAATTGATAAGACTTGTAAATTAAAACCAAAAGAATTAAATAAAAACAAATCAAATAACAGTTAAAACCAGCATCTAACCATTAAAAATAATAATAAAACACACACAGTCGAAACCAATAAACAAGAAAGATTAAAATAATAATTAAGAACAGCAACCAGACTACTGAAAGGTGCAGCTAAAAAGGAATGTTTTCAGTTTATTTTTAAAAAGGACGTTGAGTCACACTTAATGATTGAATGATTCAGCAGCTTGGAGCACAAAAGCTAAAAGGCAGTTCCACCAGTTTCTGGGGGGAGTGACCTAGAACAAACAATGTAGAATCTCCTATTGTTGATTAACTAAATCCCTTTGTTACCATGAAGATGCAATGTTTAGACAGTGTTTGATTTGCTCATACTTGTGCTATTTGCCGGATTCATACTAATTTGCAATCTGGTATTGTCTTTAATCCAACCAGAAAGGGCTTTGATTTGACTCAAACACAACACCAGTATCACTCACGGTTTTGTTTTCTTGAGATGCCCTCTGCACATCGTTGTAACACTAACATGTTGTTTGTATTACAGGTTTTTTTACAGTTAGAGAAAGCTGCTAAATGGATAAAAATTGTGTTTTTGACAACAACAAAATATTTGAATCTTACCTCACAGCCTGTCCTGGACACTGTGGTAAGGTGTGAAATGATTTCTTCACCAGAGTCTCCCAGGATGTGAATAATCCTTTTGGCTGAATCAGCTGTTCCAGCAGTACTGGAGCAGTTTGCTGTACAGCTGACAGTCATGCGCTGGAAAGACGTGTGGCTGTGTAGCCGCAGAAACCTCAGCTGGACGACATCCACACCAGCGTACTCAAACTATCAGACACAGAAATCATTCATTTTAATGATGAGGAAATGGCTCACTGATGTGAGATGTATTAAACGTTCCTCCATCAATCCCCAGATGTGTTACCTTCTTTCCACCGTGCTGCTGACTGAACCACTGGACAGACATTTTCGATTTCTTCATTTCTGGTTCCCAACTTAGTTGAATCTAAAGAATAGAATATTACCATTATTTTTAAAGCCATTCTTTGTATTATTATACATATTTGTTTACATCAATTTTCATTAACATTTTTACATTAATTCAAAAAGTATGAGTAGTACATTTCTTTCCCAGGAGTTATTTTTATTAATGCATGTTGATTCCTACACTTGAAATCTGCAGAAAGATCTATCAGAATTGCAAACATTGGTCTTTTTAAGACATTTCAAATCATTGCTGTGGGAAATTGAGGCAATCCCATCTGAGAGCAATATTATAGAGTGGTGCAGAGATGACATATTTTTGTTGGCCAACCAGGAAGTTAGCATCGTCCTGGTTCCCTCGACAAAAAGCCAACGGGATTTTTCCATTGGGTTTTGGATTATTGCAGAAAATAAACTCTGTGGCAAACAAACATTTATGATACTTGCACAATTTATTCAGCAAGATAATCTTCACGAATGAACACCACTTTTATGATTTTTGAAGCGTAAATGCGATAGCCAGAAGTAAGAAGTTAGCGTGTTCGGCTATAAATGAATTAATACCATGGTCATATGAGCATGAGTATAAATAATGAGGCCAAAGGCGGACGTGTTGGCATGATGACGTTTAGTAGTCTCATTTAGCCACTTGTTAGCAACTGCCTTTTTTAAAAGCTTCAACATTCACAAGTGGGATATTTACTGTATTTTATATCGTAGAACAAGACGTTAAAATCTCTTAAGCTTGTGTTAACCACAGGCCTTATTTCAGGCATCTTACAAAAAACCCATTGACTTCCAGACGCACTCTATAGAGTATATGTTACATAATTATACTGTAATGTTGCTGCAGTTGAAAACAAGAAGAACAAGAAAGTGAGCCTGTTCCTCACACAGCCTGTTAATGTTAACCCTTGTAGGTGAAAGTGAGTGTACCTTAGACTGTAAAGGGTCGATGCAGGTCGTTCCTCCTGCTGTGAAGTTACAGAATACCTTCACAGCATCATAGGGACAGCCTTGGTTGGGGTCCATGTAAAAGTAACCTGAAAGAAAATCGACTTGAGTGCCCGATCAGTCAGACTCAGAAGAAGCAGATTAACATATGAACCTCTTCAGACCCTCACCATCATTCAGATGTGGGTATATGAGTCCCAGCTCGTAGCAGGTGGTGGCAGGGTCATCTTTGGTTCCCTGGGGCCAGCTGAAGGATTCCTCAGCCTCATCTACTTCAGACCATCTCCTGGGCCGCTACAGAGGAATCCATCATTCAGATATTCAACCAGCCAACTATCGTAATTTAACACAATACAAAACAAGGACATTGTGTAAGTAAAGTGTATATGAGAAGAAAGCTTGTACCAACATTTTGTTGTCTTTCACTTCGCATCAGGAGGCCGGTCGTTTGTCTGGATCTTGGCACAGTTTTCACTTTTGATCTTGTACCGGGTCTTGTTTTGGGCCTTAGCTCATTTCCTTGACCTGGTTTTGGTTCAGGTTTTGATCCCCGTCTTTGTGAAGGCCTGCGCTTGCCTGGTGCACCTGGTTTTCCCTGTGAAGTGTACAATACAAACCTCTCAGCAAGTATTCACCACCATCAAGATTCAAATGCATCTTTAAACTTTACAGTATGTTACAGTTGAGTTTGATGATCAGATCAAACATTTTTTTCACTTGTATTGTGTGAACAAAATGTCTTACTGGAGGTCCACGCTTGCCCTTCACTCCCTTTGGTCCTCTCCTGCCTTGGACACCTTTCACTCCCTGTAAAGGGCCAAACAAAGTCAAACTCTGTCTGGATACAACTAATGCATGAAGACTAATCTCACTAATCGCAACCAGGGACCAATGATAGATCCAACTACAAGTTTATAAATGACTGAAATAATTTCAAGTTTACTACATAAGCTGTCCACCAAAATGCTTTCTTAACAAACATTAATTGAAAACTATAACCGTGATTTCAGGATACTGAAGGTTTTGATTGAACAGAAATAAAAAAGCATTCTCGACCTGTAATCAGATCAGGTCCAGGAAGACCCACAAACCTGCATGGAAATAAGCAAACAAAAACAGTCTCTCACCTTCTTTCCAAGCCGTCCCTGTAACACAGACAGAGCAGATATAACTTCAGTAAACAGTTTCAGTAAACTATTTTATATAGCAGAATATCAAAGCAACGTACGGCGAGTCCAAGCAAGCCTTTTCGCCCACGTGGACCACGAGGACCGGTATACCCCTGTGAAAATCAGTCAGTTCATTAATAACTTTCTCCCTGTTAAAAACAGTGTGAAAAGAAAAGTAAAACATAACTCACCAGCTTTCCTTTAAGACCTCTTCGACCTTTCAGGCCCTGCAAACCAGGATTCCCCTGAGGTAAACATTTTAAATGTCTTAGACCAACTGAATTTATGCATTTTTTGCATTTAAATAATTTCATATTTCAAATAATTACAGCTAAACCTTTTGCCCAGGTGGCCCGATTGGTCCCAGTATTCCCATGTTACCCGAGAGACCCTGTAGGTGAAGAAAAGAAGGATGAGAATGGGTTAAAGCTTTTCCTCCTCCAACAACTGTTACATGATTCTTAAACAATGTGATGGTAATTTTTTGTCTGATTCCTGCAAGTTTGTCTGTATTTATTGTAAAATACTGAAGCTATGCAACTGAAGACCAAGATTATAATAGTTTTGAATTTTCAATTAGTTTTGAATTTATTTTAGTTTGACTTTTGAATTTCATTATAGTTAGTTTTCAGAGTGTGTTTGCTAGTTTTAGTTTAGTTTAATTTTTTTCAGAAAGGGTTAGTTTTAGTTTTTATATATTTAGATTTAGTTTTACAGTAGTTTTAGTTAGGTATTTAGTCAGGACAGCTATAATGTCTCAGAAGTAGCTACAAATACATACAAAATACATGGTTGGAGAACTGTGTAAGAATGTCAGTAGGCTAATATTTAATGTTTAATCTTCGCGCAACTTTTTATTGGTAGTGATATTTTATAGCAAATAACTAAAACTGATATGATTTTACGTTCATTTTTATTCATTTTTTACACAGGCAATATCGTTTCAGTTTAGTTTTAGTTTTTCTTAAAGGATATAGTTTGTATTTAGTGTCAGTTCACTAAAAACATTTTTCACTGCAAACTTTCATTTTAGTTTCAGTTTTAGTTTATTATAGAAACTCTATAAGTATAAGTATAAACTATATGAAATAAGAGGAGACATAGGAGTAAGGAATAAAGTAAATATTAAAAAAAAAACATATTCTAAATGTCTCATTCAGGCCAGGTGAGGTGATGCACTGTGTGCCTAACTTTTACCTTCAGACCAGTAATTGCAGACTTGCCCTTCTCTCCTCTCAGTCCGGGAATACCCTGCATCAAAACCAGCGATGATACGGATGTTGAAAAGGTATTATGTTACGTCTATTAGTAATCTTATTATTATTCTGCTGAACAGACGTGTTTACCTTTGGCCCCATTGGTCCAGGTGGTCCTTGTTTTCCTTTCGGTCCAGCTTTACCCTGAGAGACACAATAGGACATCGGTGAGCCACATGTTAAATACCAGCACAGTGAATCACATAAATGAAAAGCACATATGTTCACTGAGAACATACTGTACATATAATTATGAGTAGGATATTGTACCTTGAACCCTGGTGCTCCAGCGTTTCCTCTGATCCCAGGAGATCCAGGTTTTCCCTACAACACAACATGTTTTAAATGTATTTAATGTCCTAAAAATGAATCTGTAGTTCAAACTAGAACAGCTATTTATGAATAAGGTAATGTTCCCATGGTTTTATGGTGCAGGGTATCACATTACTACCATTTTGCCAGGGCTGCCAGGTGTTGCAGGAGCTCCTCTGAAACCAACATCACCCTTCGGGATGAGAAGGGGAGGGACTGAATTTAGTAAAGAGGTTGAACAACAGACTAAATTGTAGCATGGTACATTTTTACTTACCGGATCTCCTTCATTACCCTCAACCCCTAGTAACCCGTCCAAACCGCTTAGGCCCTGAGAACAAGACGAGAAACCAATCGTCAACACATTCTAAATGTGCTAAAATACAACTATTACAACAACAACCAACGTAAACTTCTTGGTTTGCATGTTATTTTTATTTTAATACTTGAAATAAGTCGTGATTTCAAGTTGTGGTAATGGATTTGGTGATATACTGAGTGTATGTTTTTTATCTGCCAAAAGGGATACTTGCAGGTTTTCCAGGTCGCCCAGCAGGTCCTGGTCTACCCAGCGGGCCTTCATCTCCCTACAAAACAGACTTCAGTGGGTGAGCTCAATGCCAAGTAAGACTGTTAAGCCCAGAGCAAATTTTGGATACAGTAACTTAAGTCCTACCTTTAATTAAAATTAAATATCATCACAAATCAAAGACAGTGATCAGGATTGTTTACATTAAGTGACGTGAAGTGCATTTCTTATAAAGTGTTATAAACATTGTGTGAATGAAAAATACATTTGTCTTGAGGTATCTGGATCACAACAATCGTATCTGATGTTAAAAAAAATTCAGATTAAAATAAAACTCACAGTTTTTCCAGGAGCACCTTTGTTTCCTTTCCTTCCAGGCTGAGCTCTTTTTCCCTGAATAAAGACATTATCTTCATTATGAAGGTTTCTTTTTACTGTTTTAGATTTCCATCTGAGCTGACCAGTGGCTTCCTCTCACCTTTGGCCCATGAATTCCTTTAAATCCTGAAAGACCGGGAGGACCAGCACGGCCAGGTAGACCTTTACCACCTGGAGTGCCAATGAACCCCATCTTCCCCAATGCCCCCTAAAAAATACAGTCACACACATCAATGATACCATACCATGACCCCTATTTACTGAAGACAATCAGTAACACTGAAGAATTGTTTGTGAGTTCATATATTCTATCTCACCATTGTGCCTCTTGTCCCAGGCTCTCCTGTTGTACCCTTTTGACCTCTAATGCCCTGGGGATTACAGACGAAGACATTACGTCACTGTGGTTACATCTTTATACCATTAAATATGCTTAACCAGGTTAATGATGCCCACAGGGCACAAAATCACATAATGATGTCCCACCATGTCTCCTTTGATGCCTTGAAGGCCGAGCTTGCCCGTTTCACCGTGACTGCCCTGAATTACACAAACACACAGCAGAGACAGCACTAAATGTATTAAGTGAGCCCCTTCAACTGGACAGATCACACTTATAACACTGAAGCATTTCACTGCATCAGAATAAACAAACGGTATATTACACCTTTGGTCCAGGGATTCCAGTTTTTCCCTCCACTCTGTTGCCTGGCAAACCCTGAAAAAACACATGGATTAAGTGAAATTAATAAAAAAAATATTAAGAATGAATAAACAATAAAACAAGATCAGGCTTTAAGTTGAACCATATTTATTCTATATTGACAACATATACAATCTTAATGTACAACATCATTTATTTGACATTAAAGTGTAACTAAACAAGCTGAAAAACTGTTTTTGCTGCTATCTAGTGGTTGAATATTTCAACATAGTACATGTATATAGTAAAATGTTACAGATCAGGCTGGCCTGGATGTAACTAGGTTGAAACTATCAGCGAATAAAAGTCAACACAAACATTTTTTAATGCCATAATAATTGTGGAGTTTCTCTTGAATATTATGTAGTAAATATGTTAATGCCAGATTAATAGTCTCATAGCACATACTGGTGTAGATGGTCCAATTTGTCCAGGGGGACCTAAATTCCCAGGGGGGCCCTGAAATGAGAAGGCGGAAAACTTATAGAGTATATAGAGCATCTCTTAAAAGAAATTCTGTGAATTGCAACTAAATATAGAATAACAACATTTTAATAATCACATCACATAAAAAGACAAGTTTGCTCCAAGCATATAATGATAAGATGAAGCTCATCGTGACTGGTATTAGTCGTCATCATACAGCATTTTGGACATCACTGACGATCAAAGAATCCAACTGTGTTACTAACAGTTTGTCCCCGGAGCCCCTTCTGGCCTTTGGCCCCTGCTGCCCCGGTGTTGCCCCCTGGTCCGAACTGTCCAGGCACGCCCGATGAACCTCTGGTACCTGGCTCACCCTGTGAAAGCATCATCATCATCCTCATCATCACACATTTCGGACTCTAAACCAAAGTTTGAGCATTAATTTTGCAGACCACAGCATAAGGTCAAGTCGAACATTGCTTCTGACTGACCTTGAGCCCTGGAACTCCTAGTTTCCCTCTGTCCCCTGGTGAACCCCTGTATCCCTGCAAAAGAGGGTTGATGGTGAAGACTAGGCAGAGGAGAGACACATTGTCCTGTTTTAATTCACACTTCAGCACACTCCAGTGGGTTACAGAAGTCTGTATTAATATTTTAGACATCAGCGGCTGCGAGGCTGCCTGACTTTTGATTCGGAGGATGATTCTGATGCAATTTCAGAGCAGAAACAGACAAGGACGGAGTTGGCATTGTCCCGTGTCACTCTATGAAAGTGAGAGGGGTTACAACTTTAGAAATAACTCCTATCCACCTCTTTCCCTGGTGGCCCCTTTGCTCCCTGTGGCCCTTGGTTGCCTTTGTTGCCTTCAGCTCCCTTTGGCCCTTTCTGTCCAGGAGGCCCAGTGTTTCCCTTGTCACCCTGAAATGTAAGTAAAACAAATGGTTTGATGGATACAAATTGTGAGTGGCGAGAGAGTGCCATTGAGCTAAATTAACGCTGGAGAAAGGAAGTCATGGTTATTGAATAAAGTGACGTAACATTTTTTTTGCATATTCTGTGGAAACACCCCCAGCTCAAATCATCTTCTAATGTGTTTGTGTGTAATTGTATGCTGCATTTACAAATTCTTGACACTTTCATCCACGTATTGAAAATAAAATGGCACATTTACAAGCTGACATGTACTCACAGATTTGCCTTTTTGTCCAGCTGGCCCCTCAGGTCCCTTCAGTCCAACTGCACCCTAAACACAAAAGCACTGGGTTACTCATACACATGATCAAGCTACAGACTGCATAGGCCTCTAATCCTCTTTTTGTTTTTAGAAAATGTGACATTTTAGTGCCTTTGCATTAAATGAGAAAAAGATAAAAAATCAATCTGTGACAAACACAGTCTAATCAATCTACCTCCTCACCATCGAGACCAGCAACTCCCTCCTGACCCAAAGCTCCACTGGATCCCTGAAAAAAAACGACCACTCCATCACTACGCTACTCTTGTATACAGCATTTTCTAAAACAGAGTAACTCAGTAAAAGAAAAGCTTTACCTTATTTCCTTTGTCACCAGCTGATCCAATTGATCCATGAAGTCCATCTTTACCCTAAATGTAAAGAGAGTAAAGCAACAATTGCATAAAAAAGACTTCATATTCCTACCCTACAACTCAAAATGGAAAGACAGGATGATTGTGCACAACCAACTCATCTTGGTGAGCTTGGCGCTTGGAGCAGTACGTTTTGTGTACCTTAAAATGTATTTGAGTATATTTACAAATAATTACATATAAAGGCTGTGTGTTTATTTCATTTTTGTGACCTTTATCAAAATACATGCAAAATAATGTATAATTAACTGTACCTATAGCCAAAATCTGTTCAAAATTTCAGTTTTTAAAAGGTATTTATGCAGCAGAATTCGTATCATGATCAATTCCACAGATACTATTACAAACATTAGGGACAACTCTGCTTACACCAAGGAACACTTCTACTTCTGAGGTACAGTTTGATGTCAAAGACAAATCTGTCAAAATCAACAATATACACTTGATTTGCAATATCTGATGTATCTTCTAAGACAGGTATTGAAATACAATGATGAGGAGGACAACTCATTTGCCTTTGCTCCTGACAAGCTCCCTCTTTCAAAGAGGATGCACGGCACAGACCATTAAAAGACATAGCATAATCACGTTTCCGAGAAAATCCAAATGCAATCAGGATGACACTGAAGGAGTAACCTATGACACCCTCGATGATCACCCTGACAACAGACCCGACCTGCTCTGATGACTAACCCAAACTCTTGCTTCATGCCAAACTGGAAAGAAAGACACTTCCCGTTCACTCATCAGATCAAGCTTCTGTCAGCAGTTGTCACAAGAGGCCTGCTGTCAGCCAATAGATAAGGCTTACAATAGATAAGTAAAACTCAAAAGAGATTTGTGTAAACAATGTTTGACCTATTTTCACATTTTGACTTGTCAAACAAAGTTGTGACTAAGAATAGTGAGCCTGGATCAGCGCTACTGGACGCTGACTCACAAGTAAGATCTACTGATGTAAGCAGATGGAGTTATTCGCTAAATGAGAATGGTGAAGGTACCCAGCAGGAAGGCTGTTGGTCAACTTGGTGACCTTGAACATCGAACTGAGCTAGTTTTCATTTCTCTCCAATGAGCTCTTGTACAACGTGAAGTTTATACTTGACAACAAAAGCATAAAATAAACTTACTGGGTAACCTGTAACTCCCAGCGGGCCAACTGGACCTTGTGGCCCCTGATCACCTGGAAGGCCACGGGGCCCGACCTCACCCCATGGTCCAATGTTACCCTGGATACCCTGAAGGTAAAAGAAACGTGTTTTCAGAAAAGCAAAATAAAATCCTTTTGTGTATCAAGACAAATTTCAGGTCAAGTCAGGTTTATTTGTATATCATTCACAATGTCTCAATTGGCCTTACAGACTCTTATTGGCTATGGTTCCCAACCAGACTTCAAATAGTGCGCTGCAGGGATGACGTATTGTTAGCATCACACTGGTTCTCTCGGCATAAAGCCAATGGGATTTTTCCATTGGAATTTGGTTTATTGCAGAAAATAAGCTCTGTGACAAACAAATTCCTTAGGAGACTTAAATAAACCGATGTTGACTTAATGAATGAGGAAGTAGAGGACTGGATGGCAGGTTGTGTTTGGAAGGAATAAAGGAAATCATCTTACAGGAGATCCTCTGTATCCCCGAGGTCCAGGCATGCCCATCTCACCCTAAAGGACAGCAAGACACGATGTTAGTAAAGAGCACAGAATAAAGTAAGATTTTGACTTAAAGAGGACCTATTGTGCTTATTTTCAGGTGCATGCTTGTATTTTGGGTTTCTACTAGAACATGTTCACATGCTCTAATGTTCAAAAAACACACAAACAAAGCACTATTTTTGTCATACCGGCTGTACTGCAGCACCTCTTTTCACCCTCCGTCTGAAATGCTCTGTTTGGGCTCCTACCACCCCCCACCCCCCTTCAGCTCCGCTCTAACTAGCTTTGTTTGAGGGCGTGCCAAACTAGCCGCTAGGCACGTATTATACCAATGTGTTACTTGGTGACATCACCACGTTACGGAAGAAAAGGCAGGACCTCAAGCAAGGCGTTTCAGTCATTTCAGGATCAGTGTTTCTGTGGGGGGGAGTAACTCCCTTTGGCGTGGACTTTGGGCTTTGTAACTTTGCAGACCTTTTACATGCACAAAAACTATATAACCCACTAAAGGAAAGCGAAAAGCACAAAAGCATAATAGGTCCCCTTTAAAAAAATTATATAATGATATAAAGTAGTACTGAGAGTATATAAGCGGTAGCAGTGAAACTAATAACAGGAAATAATTCACTTACTGGGCGGCCAAGTTTCCCCTTTGGTCCATCATCACCTCTCTTACCCTTCACAACAAATATAACGATGTGAACACCACATTAAATTGCAAAATATATACCAGGAGTGAGAAACAAAGTGAACACATTTGTCCAACATGACAAAATGATGCATCTTATAATACTGACAGACGTATAAAATCCAAGCATTGAGAAACATGAATCTTTGAATTAACAAATACCTTTAAGCCTTCACTTCCTGGAAGCCCTCCTGAGCCGTCTTTACCGTTAACCCCCTGAAGAAGACCAACAGTCATTCAATCTCAACATCTTCATGTCTACATTCAAAATATCGTGTTATAGCACTACAAGACATTCGTAGCCCAGTTATTTCAAGAGTTTGCATCATAACTAACTTCCTAAAAAGCCAGATGATGATGTTGTCACTCACTCTCTCTCCGGGCTTTCCTGATGTCCCCTTCATTCCTCTGCTGCCAGCTTCTCCCTGTTGATTGACACAAATATACAACTAATATGAATCAACATATTTTATCAGCACCACATATTCATATAATCTGGAATGCTGGGTAACCTACAGTAATGTCTGGCTAGGTAACTACATGTGAATGCATAAATAACTCTACCTGCAACTCATCCCATTTACTTTCAACAGAAATATGATCTTCTTTAGTTTCATTAAGTAAGAGTTGAAAAATAAATCACATTTCACTCCAGGAAACAAAGACGATTAACACTCACACTCTTCCCTACGGGTCCTTGGAGGCCAGGAGCTTCGGTCTTCCCTGGCAATCCCTGTGAAAATATTAAGTAGCGTATCAGTTATCCATTTGTGACACTAGAAAGCAAGCTAATTTACTTGTTCAGTGTTTATTATAGAGACATAAACTCACTTTTGGTCCTGGAGGTCCAGTGTCCCCACTCATTCCATCAGCACCGATGGGTCCCTGATAGAAAGATGATTATCTGTGCTTATTATTTGAGCTGTATATCTCCATGAATACCAATCCTATGGCAAAAACATTTACGCTCTCTCTTCGTGGATTTGGAAAGACCACTCCAGCGTAAGATTTAGTAGAAAGGCCTCTCTTGTCTGGAGGCTAATGCTACATTTACATAAACATGGAGATTATGAACTCTATAAGGTGATATGTGATGAGACAAAGTCTGAATGAATGAATGTTAAGATATTGTTGTGTGGTCTTACCAGAGCTCCAAGAGGTCCATCCTGTCCCCTCGTACCTAAATGACCTTGAAACCCCTAAGGTGAGACACAGATAATGTGAGATCTTTTGTCTTTGATTAAATTCCCGAATTATCTTACTGTACTCTTACTGTTTGTACTGGAGTTAAAGGTTACATGATCAATACTTAAAATTATAAAAATAGTATCACACTCCAAGTATTTAAATGAGACTCATAATTTCAATAATTTCACTCAACAATATTTGACATTATTTACATAATTCTGATCACCTTTTGGCCTTTAGGTCCGGTCACTCCGAGGACTCCAAGCATTCCCTACACAAAAGGTTTGCACATATAAAAAGACCTTAACATCTATATTAGCAGCAAATTGAGAGATACAATCCTAAATTGCATGAACATATTGGTTTTTGGATACACTAAAAGGATAAACTTATAAATAGACTTATAAATGGGAAATTAATGTTTGAAATTAGTTAGACAGGTCATCATGAATTGACATGAAGATTTTTTTATAGACTACAATCTACAGATATGATTGTAAATATGCATTTAACAGCTTCAAATCTATATTAAACTGTTGGTTAAAGCCATTAAATGATAACTATTAAACTATTAAAACAGTCGTGAATAGTAATAGTGATTAAATGTTTGGACTGGACAGAAGAAGTGTAGCCACATAAGAACCTTAATACCAGGTTCTCCTTCACGTCCTCTCTCTCCAGATTTTCCCATCTCTCCCTGCAAAGCACAAAACACATCAGTAGTGTCGATTTAGCACAATTATCAGCATCTAGAATAAATTTAATCTTATCTCACTCATACTCACAATTGGACCTGGTAATCCAGAAAATCCTGCTTGGCCTTCTCGACCCTTTGACAGGAAAAATGAACATAATTGATTAGGATGTAACAAAGGATTTATGTGAAACTGCACATTCATATTCACCGGAGGATCACTGGGGGTTGTTTCACTGGAAATATTTCCAAAAAAAAAAAAAAATAATAAAAGTAACATATATAGTACAGTAGAATCAGCTCAGACACTATCACTTGAAAAAGGATATACTGACACCTGTGGCGACTTGAGTGTATCAGTATTTTGCATATATATTGTTAGTGCTGGACTACGTTTCTGCAAAATGTTGCATATTTTGCAGAAATATATATATATATATATATATATATATATATATATATATATATATATACACACACACACACATATATATATACACATATACATGGAATATGTTTCTTATATTTTTTTCTATTAAGTTGTAGCTATCTGAAACATCAATGACCAATGAATGTGAAGCTAGTAGGCTACATATAAAGAAAAATATTGTTTTTTTAAAGATTTTCCACTTCTTCCACATGAATTAAATTATTCGCCATCTTTGGCCTACCTTGTCGCCTCGAGGTCCAGTAACTCCTTGAATATCATTTGGTCCTCGATCTCCCTACAAAAACACGTGTATCCATTCACACCATTTTGCAAAACTTCACAGACATTTCTTTTTCAACAGATAAAACATCTTATGATTCTTTCAACTTTCTGGAAACCCACCTTCAGTCCATCTTTTCCCTGCTTCCCTTGCTCCCCCATGATGCCATCGAAGCCCTACAACCATGAAGGCAGGTAGAAAACAAACCTTGATTATCAGTCGCTATAGCATCGCTAGTGAACAATGTGTTTTCACTCATGACGTTTATTTCACTCACACTGGACCCAGGAAGTCCTGATGGCCCTGTTGGTCCTCCAAGCCCCTCAAGTCCTGAAGGGCCTCTACGCCCCTTAAATCCTCGTTTACCTGGAGGCCCTGGAGGTCCCTGAACACAAACACAACAAGACGTTGAACTGAGTCTCTATCCGGTCAATAAACTGATCAATAAACAACTGAATAGATAGACAGGAAGGATCCAACTCACCAGGTCTCCCTTAAACCCCGGATCACCCTTCTCACCTCGCTTGGCTTTAGCCCCCTGGTAGAGAAAAGTGCACACCCACACACACACACATACATAAGCAGACAGAGCACACCTGCATATTTAGCTCAATACTTACAAACCAAAATGGCTGTTTCAGTATAACTTGATACGGTTAAGATCATTAAAAAATGCCATACATTAAAATTGACGTAAAAACATTGCTTTAAGTAATCTTACGGGATCACCTGAGGGTCCAGGCTTTCCTGGATTCCCATTGGCTCCCTGAAATGAGAAAGAAAAACCATATACTCAAGCTTCAAGATGACATCACTACAGCACATCTGAGTTCATATCTTCACTAGTAAGTAAAGGGATAGTTTGGGTTTTTTGGAGTGGGGTTGTTGAGGTACTTATCCATATACGGTGTATTTCCTGCAATAGATGGCGGTCAGCACATCCCGAGTTTGGAGAAGTAGACAATAGTTACTGCACAGAACCAAAGCAATGTACTGCTCAGGAACATAGATGGTATAGCTGTCTGACGGCAAGGTACACAATATACAAAAATAGGTACACAAAATACTCTAAATATAGCGTACACTTAAACTGATAATGAATTTTTTCAGGTGAGCCTTTCTTTTAGGTGGCTAAAATCTGTTTTGCTGCCGGCCCCGTCCACAGCAGTACATTACTATGTTTTCGTGCGATAACTCCTGTCTGCTTCTCCAAACTGGGGGCGTGCCGAACGTCATCTACTGTAGGTAATACACCGACTATGGACAAGTACCTCACACAACCCCACTTCAAAACACCCAAACTATCCCTTTAATGTTGCTTGTGCAGAGGGTTTGCCTTGTTGTCTTACATGAAGTCCAGTTGGTCCGGGTCCCCCTATGTCCCCTTCATCTCCTGGGTCACCCTGGAGAAACACACAGATCACAGATGACACAGTGACCCTAAAACAATGGCTGCAATCTACTGCTGATTTGTGTACTCACTAGGTCTCCTTTAGGACCTGGAGGTCCATCTGGTCCTGGGTTTCCCTGCGATAAAAAAAATGATTTCTTTAGTCATCATTTTTTAATCTTAATGTGATAAAACAAAGAGACAAGATGAGCATGAAAGTAAAGCACATTATTGGTCACAATATGAAAAGAAGGAACTTCTATTTTTCATGCACAACTTTATAATTTTGTCTCATGTTTAATGCCTACACATGCAAACTACCAAGTTAAATCTCTAATTACTGTAAATGCAAACCAACTTACTCTGTTTCTGAGGCTGACCAAACTGATTCTATATTAGTACTATATAATGAAACAAAAGATTTTTATTTTACCTGAGGACCACGGACACCAGGAAACCAAACCGCTCCATCAGGACCAGGCTCTCCCTGGAGCAACACATATATACAGTATACAGGTTAGTAAATGTCGTTAACTTAGTCATTATTCAGTCTCTGTGAGAAAGATTACATCTGGAAGTGTCTTGTCACCTGTGGTCCAGCTGCTCCTCTGGCGCCCAGTTCACCTTGATGACCCTGATAGCATAAAATATTGTTTCACAAATATCTGATTATTAGTCAATTTGTATTAAAACTTGATCGAGCAGTTGTTTACTTACCGGAGGTCCTTTAACTCCTAAGACACCTTTTACTCCTCTGGGACCCAATTTTCCCTGAGCAGAGGACAGAATATGTTATAAATGCACTTCATACTTCAATGGTATCTCACTATTTAATCCAACATCATTATTTTATACATTTTATGAAGAATAGTGTGTATTTTTGAAGACTTACAGGTGGGCCTGGTGGTCCACCAAAACCTTGAGATCCAATCTCTCCCTGAAAATAATCAGCAGTTTATCAATCAAGAATATTAGCGTTATTAAAAGTACCAAGGGCTGTGAGTCTGATGATCAAGATGAAGCATGTTACTGTAATATAATTATTTTATTTATTTATACAGATATGGATAATTGTCCCTCAGTGAGCTGTCTGACACTGACCGGAGGTCCTGACGATCCCAGATAACCAGAAGGACCCCTGGCTCCAGGCAGTCCCTGCAAACATGGGACAGTTCAGCAATGTAGAAATTCACAACAAAAAGTTATTGTTTTCAGCACAGTAAAAAATGATTGTTTGAAATGTATTAACTTTATAATGACGGGGGAATGAAAGGGGCTGTCTTTAAATTGTAAAGTAGTCTGTACTTACGATGTAGCCGGGGACACCAACGACGCCTCTGACTCCTTTAGTTCCCTGGTTGCAACAAAGACAGGATAATCTGAATCACATACACCAGCCCTCTACTCTCTCTCTCTCTCTGTGTGTGTGTGTATGTGTGTGTGTGTGTGTGTGTGTGTGTGTGTGTGTGGTGGAATCTAACCTTGTCTCCTTTTAGTCCTCTGTTTCCCTGTGGTCCAGCTTCCCCATGATAACCCTAAAAAAGGAGTTTGACTATAAATAAAATGCTCAGCAATATAATGACAACTTCACAAATGAATACCCAACACTTCTGTAATACCCAGTGCTAACAAATTTGGCAAGTGAATATGAGCAACTAAAGTAGTGCAAGATATCTGCAAAAAATAAAAAGCTAAATGCAACAATATTTAGACATTTAGAGAGAGAGAGAGAGATACACATGTATATTTGGGCTCCATAATTTCAGTCCCCATAACATTAGAAGTCCAGGCCACTCTTACCCACTCACCCAGCTCCCCTTTGCTGCCCTTCTCTCCTCTGTAGCCTTGGGGACCCTACGGTGAGACAAGCATGAAGAACAGGATTGTATTGACATGAAAACTACATATAGCTGAGTATTAAAGACCTGTTTCTTACAACTATGAAAATACACGCATATTTTACATGTCTCTCAGCAGATTTACCTGTTCTCCAGGTAAGCCTGGAGGGCCCGGATCAGCATCCTTTCCTGGGGTCCCGTCTCCCCCAGGTCGGCCCTCGGGACCCTGCATACCTTGTGGTCCAGGGATGCCCTGAAGTACAACACAACATGTAATGTAGTTTGCCTGCTTTCATGAGAACTGTTATTGTGGAAAAACAGATCATTTGATCACATCTTTTCTTATTTATATTGCAAATCAGTGATTAAGTAATTTATTGAATTGTATTGTACCATAATCTGGTGCATTGAATTTTATTATTGTATTGTTAGTGTGCTTGCTGTTGAAAAACAAGTGTGTTGGGTGTGTGTGTTGGGACATTAGAACAGACGTCATAGTGAAAATGCCTATCCATGTTGCTCTACATATATCAGTCAACTCACTGTGTTGTCAATCAAAGTCATCCTGTAGTTATGAGTTCAATGTGGAGTTTCTGTCACAAGGCTGTAGACTCTGATAAAATGCAAATAAAGGAGAGATACCTACGATTTTCCCCTGAACTCCTCTTCGTCCTTGCTTTCCAGTAATTCCAGGTGGCCCCTAGAAAATAAAATTAGCCACAGCAGTCCGTTTACAATCTCTCTGTGGTTAGCACTGTCATGATATGGTAAAGTTTAGACTTAGAGAGCTTTTTCCTTTTCAAGAAACCCATAACATAACTTTCGTCTACTTACAATTGGTCCATCATCTCCAAGAGGTCCAGGAGGCCCCGGAGGACCCTTAAGTTTCTGAAGATAAAAACAAACTCAGTCACAACATATCCTCATGGTAGTGTATTTACACTGTAAATAAAGTCATAATACAATATGTTGTTGAAATGGAAAAAAAAGGATTTTAAGTGCATTATTTCTTTTAAACTAACACCTACCGGCCAGGAAGAAATCAGCTTTTTATAGAACTTCTTTTTCTGCAGCGATATGACAGAGAAAATATTCCTTTTATAATGTAAATCCATTTTTCCTCACAGATGATCCTCAAACCGATTTGTATTGAATATAATAAACTTTCAATACATAACCCGAACATGACAAATGCAATTATCAGCAAAAAAAATGATGAACTAAACTGGCAAATTTGCAAAACAATAATGTTAAGATAAGATAAGATAAGCCTTTATTAATGTTGTAACACCTTTATCTGTTTGTATATTAAATGCTTTACAATAAAATATATAGAGGCGACAATAGTCCAACATGCAAAACATTAATACTAAAATGTACATGAATACATGTGTATTAATGTGCCTGATATGTACAGTATATGCTAGATATGATATGCTAGATGCTAGATACAGTAATACTAGATATTACTTATTTCACCAGATCCAAACTCATATAGATGTGTAGCACTAAGGAGTGAGTGTTTACTTTGTCAGCGCTACAACATCAGTTACCTTGAAAGCCTCCCACTCTTCTTCAGAGGTTTTAAATACAACAATGGCAGGTATCCCAGGAGGACCAATGGGGCCTCTATATCCTGTCTGCCCGGTCCTGCCCATAACGCCTTGATAACCCTGAGGACAGAAAGTAATACATCTCTTTGATGTGGAAAACAGGATGATTTTAGATTACATTGTCTACAACACTGACAGACAAAAACATTCTGGCCTTTTCATTCACAATTGATAAATCAGGGCTTCATTAAGCCATTTTTGACCACTAGGATGCAGAAGAACTCCACAAAAACAGCCCTGAGGTATAAACTGCCTATCAGGCTCTTGGGGCTTTTGCTGTGTCATTTTGCTTCAGTATAACTGAGGTTTAGGAACAGTTTAGGAAGATTTTAAACCTGTGTAATCTGTAAATAAATCTTAAATCTGATCTTGGTGCC
Organism: Sebastiscus albofasciatus; assembly: GCA_916701655.1. NCBI lineage: Eukaryota > Metazoa > Chordata > Actinopteri > Perciformes > Sebastidae > Sebastiscus > Sebastiscus albofasciatus. The sequence goes on from CAKAOI010050301.1 coordinate 34,240, forward strand.
CTCAGAAGCTTAAACTGTAGTTGGGGTCTAAACCAATTTCCCTCTGTCTTGCAGAAATCCCTTCACATGACACCAAAAGTCGCTGTATGTGAGGTTTAATCAGGGGGTGGAGGTGTTGTTGATTATCCGACAAAGAGGCAAATTTACCTGAAAAGTCCCGTATATGCAAAGAGAACCCATGGTTTTGTTTGGTTTCAGTAAAGTTAGTAGACCATTAAACAATTTATGTTTCCATTGATTAGTGATACTGGATATAAGTTATGCAGAGACAGAATATAAAGTTATATTTAATATTCTATAGTTGAGGGAAATAAGGACATAATCTTAATGTGTAGGCTATTAAATATATAGGTTATTAATAACATTGATTGATTTTGTGAAAATTACAAGGTTCCCTATAAATGAAAAGAAGATAATGTAGAAAGGGATGTACTTCTTGAAATGCAGGACTAGGCAGATGTCTATCTAAGATGTGTAGAGTTTCCATTGAATTGGCTGTGAGTTAAACCCCTGTAATGGTTTCTAAGTTAGTTATACATCTAGTTAGCTGACACAGAGCAACATAAGCATCGTATTTTAATCATATTTCTTTCAATACACTTATCAAATGTAAAACTAATATCCGCTTAACTTCTTATCTCTGGTTTGGTCGACCCAATCCTAAGAACAATGGCAGGCTAACATTAGTTATTTAGTTAAGTTAGCTAGCTAAGCTTGCTAGACGCTAGCTCTCCTCACCTGCCACTGCTTTACTGCCATTTTGTAATGTTACTGAGAAGCTATGGTGTACTTTAAACTGCTAGTGTATCAAACATCTATCCCTCAATTTTAGCAAACAATTATATAGCCATGTATCCATTACTTTTAGATATCCATTTCAACCATTTACCCTTCACTTTTAGCTAATTTCAACCGTTTACCCTTTACTTTTAGCTAATTTCAACCGTTTACCCTTCACTTTTAGCTAATTTCAACGATTTACCCTTCACTTTAAGCTAATTTCAACCATTTACCCTCCACTTTTAGCTAATTTCAACCGTTTACCCTTTCCTTTTAACTAATTTCAACCGTTTACCCTTCACTTTTAGCTAATTTCAACCGTTTACCCTTCACTTTTAACTAATTTCAACCATTTACCCTTCACTTTTAGCTAATTTCAACCATTTACCCTTCACTTTTAGCTAATTTCAACCGTTTACCCTTCACTTTTAGCTAATTTCAACCATTTACCCTTCACTTTTAGCTATTCATTTTAGCCATGTATCCGTTACTTTTAGCTAACGTTAACATTAGCTAAATATGTCAAACCCATCAACTTTAGCTCTTACAACTGGTTATTCATTACTGGTTACGTTACAATACCTATTTTAGCCATTTAGCTAACTGTTATACATTATCTTTAGCCAACAATTTGGACTGTTAGCTGGCTAAACCATTACTTTTACCTAGCTAGCTAACTACCTGCTCTGCTTGCTTGACAGTTTTTACACACTTTTAAAAACATGTTGTAGTTAGCTGACTCTATATAAGGATATCATTTTTAACATTCAAATTGTAATTTCTGTTTTCCACTTCTTTAAGATAACTATTTTAACCATTTAGCTTTACATCAACTTTTAACGTTAACTATTTGAACTGTTTGTCCATGTTCATCCATTACTTTAATTACGTATTAATTGTTAACTGTTTCAGCTGCTCTGCTTGCTTGCTAGTTTCTTCACACTATAAAATGGTGTTAAGGTGTAGCTGACTCTATATAAGAATATATATTTTTAAATTCAAATTGTAATTTCCATTTTTTCAAATTTGTTTAATTAAACCATATTTTTCCATTTTTACCTCAAAGCAACTGCAGAAATGCCCCCTGGCCTGGGGTACAAGTGCAGTTTCAAGCTTCACACTAGGGCTGCATAGTTGTGCAGTATGTTTGGCACCAATCTGTTTAGCACTATGAGCAATTCAATTCAAACTACTTTTGAGTCTTTTGAGTCAATGATGATACAAAATGAATTCCTGATTCAGGTTTAATTTAATATAGTACATACTTTGTCTCCTTTGGGCCCAGGTGGTCCTGTTGGCCCAGGTGGACCCTGCAACCCCTGATGAGAGAGTGAGGAGGAGGAGCAGACAGATCTGGATAATCATCACTGCCAACGATAATGTTACTGGACATAGGACTTATTCATAAAAGCAGGTATAAAAACAAAACAAAACTGAGTTAAGCTCAGCCCTCAGACAGAAGACAGTGAAACTAGAGCAGAAATGTATGTGTCTGAATTCGGATTAATCTAATGCTTGTTTTGTTGTGATAATGGATACGTGTATGGGTTAGGAGAGTTTGTCAACTTCTGGTGTACAAACACTGTATTCAGTCTTTAGTCTGAGATAGCAGAAGGGTTACAGTACCACAATTTAGCCAGAGGAGGGTGATGACGGCTTTCTGAAGAGACTAACCCCTCCCCTCATACACACACACACTTGCATGTGCCTTTCTAGGTGCTAGAATTGACACAGATATATGCTGCCATCTCAGTCATCAAATCAGCTCCACGCAAACTCAATTTCATCCAAGGTCATGACAGAAAATGAGATGAGAATATCACACAAATGAGATTAAAATTTCCTATGTGGTTTGTTTATGCATTTCTAACATCATTAACACTCCTGTCCTCAGAATACATCTGACGTTTAAGGACCTATAACGACAAAAATAGCTTCAAATGAGAAATCTAGTTTTTGATTATTGATTATGAACATTTATACAGGTAAATGTAAACAATGTCTTACCCTTTGACTTCTGATCCCAGGTCTTAATCCCTCCCCGTGATGACGTCCAACTGTGAATGTAGGCGGCTGATTGACTGCTTTAACAGTCTGCTGTGGGGATTCAGTCTCTGAGTCAGTGCTGAACTGGGAGATCCGATCGGGTGAGGACTGATTATAATCCTCAGTGTCATTATCATATCTTTCTTTTTCCATCTCTGCATGTCTTTCCTCCTCCTCCTCTAAATCTATCTTATCTTCGTCTGTCTCCGTCCCACTCCCCTGCTCTCCACCTTGAAGTCCTTGTTGTGGTGTTGTTTCTGTTTTGGGAGAAACAGTTTGCAACCTGTCCTCCATTTCCTCTTGTCCCTTTATCACACTGGCTGAAACGTTACCCATCTCACCCTCTGTGTTGCTGGTATTTAGTGCTTCTCTTGCTTGTAGCGTGGGAGTTAAAACAGTCAGATTTGTGGCTGGATCCTTCTGAGGTGCAGCAGTTACATTTTCTTCTGTGTGTCTTAAGAGTTTAGCCGGTGGGTCTACTGAAATTGGAGGTATAATGACTTGTGGCGATGCTTCCGTTACTCCTCCTTCTTCTTCAGATGAAGGGTACACGCTGGAAGTGACCAACCCTGATTCTGTGATGGGGCCTGAGATATTAAGAGTAGATCTAGTAGCAAACTGTGGCCTGTTAGTGAAAGATATCTCTGTACTTGTAGTTTCTGCATCTCCGGATGAGACACCTGGAGCTGTGGGCCTCTCAGGTTGAACGTTAAGGCTTGAAATCGATGTCTCAACACTTTCCAAGATGGATGCGTCACTTGCTTCAACAAACAGTTGATGAACTTGTTTTGGGTACTGAGTAGTTTGAAGTGTGTGGACAGAAGGACTTTCTTCTGTGCTCCATGGTTCCTTCGTTGTCCCTAACATGTCAGGGTGCTCATTAGAAAACGACTCATTTCCAGTCAGAGAGCGAGGCTGCGGTTCACTATCTCCACCCAGATTTACTTCCTTACTCACAGTTGTTGGTTCTCCGCTGGTTGATCCTACAGTCTGAATGTCTGTGTCAACGTCGGTTATTACTACAGCTTGGGTGTCTACGTCCTCTGGATCAGGATGTGACTTCAGAGGGGAAGTGCTGCTCACTGGATCCAGTTTTGGTGTCACCTCAGTAGCCTGTAGAGTCGTGTCTTGGTGGGGACCTTCTGGTTTGGATGATACTCCGATCCCAGGCTGAATGGTCACCTCATCTACAACTACAGCATCCTGGGAAAGGTGTACATAAGGGGAAAATATTACCCAACATGCAATGTGTGTGCTGAGCTCCTTTTTAAAGGGACAGTGTGTAGGATCTGGTGGCATCTAGTGGTGTGGTTGCAGATTGCAACCAACTGAGTACCCCTCCACTCTCTTCTCCCTTTCCAAGACTGCAGTAACACAAGGTGCTGAGTGCAAAACCATGGTAACGCCATTCGCCTCACTCAGAGGTCATCCTTACCATAATAACACTACTTTAGAAGCAATGGAAGTCAGACAGCGGCTGGCGGTACCACGGTTTTACACTCTGTGGATCACGTTACCGCAGTTTCACAAGCGTGTCGGAGAACTACGGTGGCTTTCAAGTAACAAAAAAACGTGAAAAGCTCTCTCTAGAGTCAGTGTTTGGTTTGTCCGTTCTGGGCTACTGTAGAAACATGGCGGAGCAACATGGCAGACTCCGTGAAGAGGACCTGCTGCCTATGTAGATATGAAGGGCTCATTCTAAGCTAACGAAAACGCAACGATTCTTTGTTTCAGCTGATTATTCACAAAACATAGTTATGAATATCATATTCCATTTCTGCTAATAGATCCCTTGAAATGTTACACACTGCTCCTTTAAGGTGACATTTTTAAATTCTTTCAAGATTTATTGGTAAATTCTGTTCGTTTTTGTAATTGCCATTCTCCTCAGTCCCATTATTGAATAGCTCTAAAGCAATTTAGTGATTAGTCCATTGTACGACATAAATGAAATTAATAAACAACAGCAGTTTAAGTAATAACAATAATTAATGCCCAAGGGGTACAATTTAAACACACTGCATACCAGCATGTAGACCATGCTTCTAAGAGCAGAAATTACTATTCAGTATTGTGCTGTTGTTTTGGCGTGAAAATAGTCTGTTCAGAAATGTAAACGCTTCCATAGAAAAAATGCTTCTGGTGTGATCACACACAAGTATAACATGCAGTTAGTGAAAAACAAAACACATTTTTATGATGTCAAACCTCTCAGTGTCTGTGTAGCTTCCACAGACAGACAGGCATGGTGCTACCACAGATGCAGTGCTGTGGATAAATACTTCGAAGGACCATATATTCACACTAACATGTCATCAATAAATAAAAAGCACCGCTACCATCTCAGGAAAAACTGATTCTAGGTTTTAGAACTGTAAACATAGGATGGATGGATATGATGGAGTGGGGCTGGGAGAAAATATTAAAGGCCCTACACACCAGGTGTTTTCATTTATTTTGCCTAATTAGAGCTCTTCTAATGAGACTGTGTGGGCGTGTACAAACTAAGCTTAATTGTTATTTCCCTGAACTGCCTATTAGCTTAGTTGCATGAAGTGTGTTGAGCTCACATAATTTTCAGCTTGACCTAACTTCAACCTGTTTGGGTGCCGGTTTCACAAAGATCAACTTTGGCTGTGGCTTCCTGGATCAAACTTATAGTCAGACTGAAGATAGACATATAAATTCATCTGTTGCCCAAAAGTTATTGACTTTCTTAAGAAGGACTAATTTGCCATGAATTCTGGATAAATTAAGACTTTTTTCATACTAAAAAACACAGCAGAAAAAAATGTTTGCCTTGCAGAAGAATTCAACAGTTACAACGACATTTTACTGGGAAATAGAGGATAATAATCCCAAAAACAATTAGCACAAATTCTCAACGCAGAGTTAGCCTGGATGTATAGGTGCCGAACATTTTAGGCTTGAAATAAGTCAGCCTTTATTTTTATGAAACTATCAAACATGCATTTGATTAATCTAAGAGTAAAAGTAAGACTGGCCAAACACTACAGAGCACTCTAAAATATCTTTGTGAAACCTGCCACAGAGGTCTCATCAGCCAGTTGAAAACACCTGTTGGTGTGCCAGGCCTTCATCTGTAGCAATGTGCCTGTCTGTAAAGTGTATATAATATCAGGAAGAAAGAGCAACAAAGCAGATATGATGAGGACGTAAGCCTTGTGAGTAAAACCCTATAGACAAACTGACAGTAGTGTGTTGTTTGTACCTGTGTGTCTGTCGGAGGTGAGCAGGTGCTGCTGTGATGTAGACACTGCTGCTCTGCTGCTGTTGGATCTCCTAAGACAAAGATCATCTGCTGGATGGTTCCCTGAACACACCACAGACACACAGGAGACAGAAGGTGAGCAGTTTAACCTTTGTGCCTAACCAACATCAGTCCTGATCATAACTACCAAATATTCATCAGAGTTTTAACCCTTCAAATTTCTTTTTTAATGTATTTTAGCTACACAGTTTATTATGGACTTATTATAAGAGCTGAAGTTGAACTTCCAAAATTTGAAAAACAAAAAAACTCACACCCCTGCCAAAATGTATGCCATATGCATTAACACAGACAAAAATGTCTCCAGTGAGGCAGAGTTTCATTCCAAACTCTGGCTTCGGGCTTCGGTGAAATACATTTCATTTTTACGATAGCAGTCAGCGTGTATTGCTTTAAAGTTAGTTTACATATCATTTCTATAATGTTATACATTTATAACTATACAAATGGTGCAACAGATACAAAATTCAGACATTTAAATAACCATAATTAGAGCTTGAAGAATGAATAAGGGTTTTTCTTTGGGGGAAAAATCAATAATATAATCAGAGTTGGATTCCTCCATAAGTTTTCTCTGGGCTCCACTCCCAATGCTCTTACTGTGCCATGGATCACATACTGCTGCCATTTTTTTCCCCCTTTTTCATCCAGAGGAAGTGGAGAAAAAAATTGCAATGGAGAGAAGAAACGTAGGCAATTCTGGCTCCTTTATTGACTCATAAATATATGAGAGGAATACTCTTGACTGACCAAATAACTAAGTCATTTTTGCTAGTAACTGTATTGTGAAAAAATATATATTTAATGACCAGACCAGAATTGAAAGGCCATATCCAGATATTAAGTGGACATTGAGTGGTCAACATGCTGAATAGGTAAGTTTATTCACTGTTTTGTAACTTCAAGCATCACTCTTTTGAGTTTTTGAGGTTAAATTCTTCTTTCTGCCATTTCCCACGGTGACAAAGGCGGTGACATTTTCTACTCAGCGTTTTATGAGATTTACTCGTTGATGTGAAAATCGTCTCCGGCCTTTCACCCTCTCACATGCACATGTAAGACGCCCCAAAACCTGATGCAGAAATATTTGAGCTACTAGTGAAACACGCATGTACAGTACCTCACAAAGAAACCGATGCACAGCAGATAGTAATGCCAAAATCTACAGGAAATTAAAGGCAACAGAAACGCTTCTTGAAGCTTATAAGATGATGCACTCGATCTCAATTGTACTCAGCCTTTTTACAGCTTATGTAAATATATGGCATAGAGAAATATGGCACAAGAAAAATAAAACTCCAAAGATAACAATTCCAAATCATGTTGATGTAATTAAATGCTCGGAATAAATAATATTTTTTAGAAATGAAACAGAGCCTGTTGCAGTCATAATTAAATATTGTATAGAAATCTAAACAGACACAGTTAATCTTTCTGCTTCTAAGTTTTATCCCCAGTTTGTCAGAAAGTTTGACAAATTTAATCTGAATCCATCAGAAGCATTTTAACAGAGACCAATGATACAGACAATCAGACTTACGCAGCTCAGTAGCAGTAGCACCACCACAGCACCCTGCATGGCTTCTGTTAAAGGAAACGTCTAGACTCCTCTGACTGGAGCTGCCTTACACTCTGAAGTTAAAGGGCTGAACTTGAAAAAACACACACACACCCCTCCCTGGAGGACTGAGCCCAGCGCTGGCCTGGTTGACCACACGGTTACAGCCCAGAGAGAGGATGAACTCAACAGACCAAGCCGGACACCCAACGTCTCATACAAACAACAACAGTTAGGTGTGTTGTCTACTGGGTCTGTAGCAGTACAACAGTGGGTGTAAGTCCTTTGTATTCAGGGAAGATTGATGGTGAAGGTGAGACTTTATAGAAAACACAGCTGTCACTGATGTGGGCTTGGGATGAGAGATGAACTTCCTATCCAGCCTCCTTTCATTCTAGTCTTATTCCCACTCTGACTTCATCAGTCCACACACAACAGACCTACATTTACAGATTTGCCAGCTCAAGAGTCACTGTAAGACAAGTAAGAACCATCTAAAAGGTTTGCTGTATTTCCTCTTTTCCCACAAAGGTTTTCATAAATGCACAGCGAACATCATAACTGCATTATGCTTAATTTGCCATTGAACTTCACATTGAGCCCTCCCTCCTCCGTCTTTTTAGTCCAGGGTCAGGAGGGGAAGACTGTGGCCCAGGTGAGGAATGTGACATGAAGATCAGAAGAGCGAGGGGCTGCTGCCCGAGGACGGTTGGGGGCTTACGGTAAAGGGTGTGTGGTGAGGACGTGAAGCTCCTCCCAACAGCGTCAGGCCTAAAGTGCTGATCTGCGGTCCCAGGCCCAGGCCCAGACGCCAGGGGGTGCTCTCCTGTAGACAACAATCCAGATACAACTCCAGCCTGGACAGAGAGACGGACAGAGACAGACTATGCCACAATCCGTCCCACAGAGGAGCAGCAGGAAACCTGTGAGACAGACCTGAATTAATTTCACTGTCACATACAGCAAACATGGCCAATGACTTAATGTTTCAGATACTGAGTAACTACAGTAACACCAGGCTGAAAAGCAGTGTTTTCATTATGTTGACTGTGATCATTATGTCTTCATCTGTGGTTGTGTGAGCATATATGTATATATGTGTGTGTGTGTTTTCTCACTCATAGTGTTGTTCCCAGGCACCGACCACAGTGAAGAGTCTCGGCCCCACCTTCAGCTGGAAAAGCTCCTCCCCTTCCTGCCCTAAAATAACCAATAGCGGCGTCTCCTCTGACCACCGTTGACCCAGACGCAGACGCATCAGCACACTCAGCTCATCTGGAAAACTGTCATGTAAACGTTATAGCACATTCACAAATAAATGTACACATACAGGAGACTCTCCCGCACACACTCAGTCAAAGACGCACACTCATAGGCATGCTCGTTTTTGCTTGGTCATTCACTGGACCGTTGTGAGATGAGAATACAGGACAGTATAGATTTTAAACCCGGGGTTGTGATGTCACAGAAGAGACTTTGCTCATAGAGAGACGCTTCACAAGCGAATGTAAACTGTATCACAAAGCTGACAGATTCAGATGACATTAGTACCCTAATGTGTGTAAACAGTGAAGGTCAAGTTTAACACCAAAGCCTTCAGCTAAAGACCACCCTAGATAAACAAGCTCACTGCAGTCACGTGTGACCTTGTCAGCACTCTGAAAATGAAAAATTATCTTTTGTAGTAAAAGATAAAGATTTACAGTTCAAACTTAGTAGAGTTAGTGTGTAAACGGGAAATATTTTTTTAAATTGTGTTTGATTTTCAACATATTACATGAATTAGAATCATGAATACATTGAGGGACAATGTACAATGAATAACAATATTAACATATAGTATTTGTTAGAAATACATGTTGATAGAAACTTCTTATACAATCTTGTTTTTTCATTGTATTGAACTAGAAAGTGACTACTTGTCATGTGAACATAAAAATATTGAGTACATATTTTTACAACTATTTTTTTAGTTCATTCAACTATCAAAATATATGCTGAGTGCACAATGTATGTGTTGTCATTCGGCCTTGAACTAATTAAACTGTATCTGCTTTATAAATTTGAGTGCAGTTAACTCAAAAATAAAAAAAATGATTGACTTAACATAAAAAAATAATGTCAAGCTCACAAGGGATGAGTGTTTGTGTCAAGTGAACATAATGTTTTTATGTCATTTTGACAGTCCAGAACATTTGTGTAGATTTTACAATAACATGTTATGTCATGGATGGACTGGGGTTTACAGGATGGTGAGGTAAGACTAGTATTTAAGTAAGGCATTATTAGTATAGTAGCAGACGAGTATAGTTTGGTGGGCCAGAGATGACTTCCTGTTGCGACCTTTAGTTGTCTTGTGGCTGTGACTCAATGAAACCAAACCCTGTTTACTTACTGAGAAGTAATTTTTACATTACCTCCTGCGTTGAGCCTAATCAGTGATACTTACAGAGGGCCGAATACTGTAGCTGTTGGTAGGGACAGAGTGGCATATTGTCCGATCTGATACGCTGGACATCCTCGGTCATCTTCTGTTGTTGACACATTGTAATGAACAGCTGACTGCATGTCCAGCAGCTGTAATAGATCCACTTCTGTAAACACAAGACACATAAATGATTGATTATTAATGCGGTATTTGACACTGACTGACATCATTTATGAGAAGATTGCCAGAAATCTGCACTGCATTGTTAAAGAAAATAAAAATTAAAAAATTAAAGCATTAGTTGACTAAGCAGTAAATTAATTTTATATACAGAAAAATCTTACCGCTTACTAAAACTATCTGTGGAGAATGTGGTTTAGTTTAGTTTAGTGGATACTTTACACTCTCATATGGACAAATCACAACATGATTCAAGGTTTTTCCACATGGTTTATTCACTTTACTAGATCACTGCAGTAATAAAAAACAAAATACAGGACTTTTGACTGACCTAAGAAATGACATTTAGTTATTAAGTAAACATAACATTTCTGACTCCTCGTTCACTCAGCAGAATACTGAAAATTGACGTTTTTGACTACAGTGGATGAGTAATGCTCTCAGTAACAACTTGTTCCTTTGAAGCACAATTTATTGTCAGAGTTGCCCAAAATGTTTCTTTGTGTATCACTGCTTTCAGACTGCATGCTGCAGAAATACTGAATTCACACACAAACATTTTTTTCCACACAGCCAACAGAAATGGACCTAATCCTAAATGTGCTTACCTTTCACACCTGCAAGTGTCACATTGCCTCTGTCCCTCCCATGATCCTTTGCTTCAGGATGAAGATAACGCTGCTGTGGTGTGCTCACTTCCCGAGGCAGACCGTCTGCATGTTTCACTATAAACAAATAGGCTTGAACCCAGAGCACTGAGAGCAAAGATGAGCTCGGCATCATGTCCTCAGTAGACTGCAGAGACAGAACTGATGCTGGAAGAACATGTCATCTCATCATATACACATGGACCAGAGGGCCGGGCCTAACTGGCATCTCTGTCTTCTCACAAACACTCGGCTCATGTTCTAATCTCTCAACAGCAAACTAGATATCTCACCTACGTCTCTGCTCTGTTTCCACGGCTCTGAAACCTTTACACCTGGTTATTTTGGGAATATGTGAGCATACTGTACACACAGAAACACGCAAAAACACACGTTCTCGGAGGACTCGGTGGGCTCAGTGAAAACCATAAAATATCACAGTTTCATAAAATGATGTGCATGTGAAATATCAGCCTGTTATTAATCCAATCATGGACTATTGGCTTCCTCACTGCGTTACATTACATTCATTTGACACTTTTGTCTGATAGTTTTTAAATATATTTTCTTGTTTTTTTTAAGTTGGAAGGATATTTGCAGACAGTACAAATGTTGGTATCCAATCTCTAAAGGCTGTTATACCCTTGAGGATGTCACTTGAAGTATGTAAATGATAACAAATTGCGCTTTAAAGGTGCAGTGTGTAAGATATGGCGGCATCTAGTGGTGAGGATGCAGATTGCAACCAACTTAAACTTCTCCTGTGTACCAAGCCAACACATTCTCACTCGCAGCTCATCTAGCACTGCCGCTTGGTCAGTGTCCCTCGGCATTGGAGACCGACACACGGGGTACCCTTCTTACATTACTTCTGTTACGTGCCAGGGAAGGCGTGTCAATATATGCTCATTACATGCATAGTGTCCTTTCAAAATAAACTATCGCTTTCACAGGAAGTTAGGTTTAGGCACCACAACCACGTGGTTGATGTTGACATCACTGACTAACGACTTATGTGACAAGTGACTCGCGTGACTACTGACGATACTAAAGAGTCACGTGACTAACGACTGACGTCTTGTGTTTGTTTGACCCATCTACCACCACTCCCGCCCGTATTAATACTACTTAATACTCTTGCTCCGACCATCGAATAACGCTGTGGGTGGATTTACATTGGAGTTGAAAGCCCGGTGCGTCGCTTACGAATCGGCTGTACATGACGAGTTGGGAGTGAGACCGGGTTGGCCAAGTGTGTAGGAGAACTTCGGTGTCCAACGCGAAAACGCGTATGGCTCTCTCTAGAGCCAGTGTTTGGTTTGTCCTTTCTGGGCTACTGTAGAAACATGGCGGCAGACTCCGTGAAGAGGACCTGCTCTGTATGTAGATATAAACGGCTCATTCTAAGGTAGTAAAAAAAACACAACGATTCTTATTATCAGGTGATTATATGCTCAAAAAAACATACTTATTAATAATATATTTAATTTCTGCCAATAGATCCCCCTAAATGCAACACACTGTTCCTTTAAAAACTTCTATTGGTATTAAATTCTGGTGGCCTTTAAGGAGTTTAAGGGTAGATGCCTTTGTGTCCTATCATCTCCATTGTCAAATCTCTAATAAAGGCAAAACATCTCCAACAAAATATTAAAAAAAGGAAAACATATATATAGTTAAATTCTTTAGTATTTAAAGGTAGTAATATCAGCCAGTACAGAAAAGACATGTGATCTCTCTCTTTAATGGTCCTTTGAACAGATATGTAAACACTTCTTTTGTTAAAGTCATAGACAGGCATCATGATTCAAATAAAATATAAACGGTGCAGTAAATTAAACATGGATTTATTTTGTACATAGTTTATACTACATATTTACCAGAAAGCTTCTCTTATCTATGAAATCCAGGCTTGATGGGGAACTCTTTGGGTGAGCTTCCCCAGGCACAGATTAGGTTGTTCTGTACAGAGACGGACATCGAGGTTAAGTCCTAGGCTGCTTTGTTAAGCACGGTCCTATAAACAGCAGGCCGAAGCCTGAACCTAACCTGTATACTGTGTGAGTGTCAAGCCTCGTAGTCGACACACTTCAGAGGACGTTTCTCTGCTAAAATACAGTCCAGGACTTCCTGTTTGGGACTCCAGCAGGGGAGTGAGACCACGTCTGGCCTGTGGATCCTCAGTCCAGATAAGTCTTGTGTTCACATTTCAGAAACATGTCAAACTCAACATATTACATTAACACAACAGCACATGATATAAATATACATCTTATTTAAGGGGAACAACAAATGGTGGAATGTTTAAAGATATCGACAGTGGACTGAAAAAGCATGAACATTTCTCTGCCTGCTGTTTCATCATTACTCTGTTGGTGAAGTGGTTTTTAAATCACATTTAATATTATGGGTACATTAAAATATGAACAATCAGGCAGCTCTAAGACACATCTCTCTCTCACACACATCTCTCATCATGCATGTGGAAATTACTATAACTCTGGAGCACAGGAAATACCGTAACTCTTGTTGCTACTGACCAAAACATCCGCTCCAATGTGACGGAAACAAAGTGGCAGTTAACATGTAGACAAACCACACTGTGCCTGTGATTCCTCTTTTGTAAAATCATCCATGTTGCATCACATGTAAAAAGGACATCAACTTCTCATCGTCACATGAAAGAAGGCAACACATCCTGAAGAAGACACGTCCCTGGCTCTGTGTACCGGAAGAAAATGGCTTTAGTCACCTCTCTGACGCAACATCGACAGCGGTTATCCAGCACAGAAACGTGAAGAATGAACATCCAATCGTTTACGCCAATCAGGCCAAAGCCGTCATAGTCCACGGACAAAGAAGACGCAGACCTCTGTCTGTTGGAAATCTCCATCATTGGTCTTGTCATGTTGATATCATGCTGACTGACCTGCAAGAGACACTTTTAGTCCTTCAGATTTTCACGCGTCTTCACTTTGGGTCCATTTTTTCAGAAGATTTGAGAAGGTAATATATTACATATTCAATGGTCCAGTATCCTGAGACAAAACATCTCTTATTCTGTAATGTGTCCAAGATCTTTAGCATCTTTTTCACTCCACAGAGCCGACATAAACCTGCACTGTGCTGCTCCAATTGAAGGTACACCGTCATTGTTTTCAAGTTCACTAGACGTTTTGCTCACTTTAATGTCAGGAACATGACTTCCTGTATTGACTATCTATTGATCAGTGACTGTATAATGCCCATAACCCTGGTGGATGCTCTTGTTGTAAACAGGAACTGTGTCGAAGTCTAAACCTGACCCCTGTTTCATTGCTACTCTCACAACTATGCACAGTCAAGACTCACAGCAACCCTCTCAAATGACCTGAACATATCAACCAAAAGCTAAAATACATTCATCGTATTACATTTTTACATGCTACCTCTATGTTCACCTGCACAAAACGCACTTAGATCAGTTTCTCGGATTCAAAGAGGGACACCTTGGATCGACGACTCACCGTATTTTGTTCATAATAACAATCAAAACACTAACTTGTGTGGGAAGGCTTGGCAACGCTCGGGTTTGCCCGCAGTGATCTACTTATCGTCCAGTCAGTATCTGCTTTTCTCTTGATTTGGCAACTTTTCTCTATTGAGAGCACACACACACATAAACACACACCGTGTGTTCACACACACACACACACACACACACACACACACACACACACACACACACACACAGGCACACACACACACACACACACACACTCATCATATTCCTTTTTTATTATTTTAATTCAGCATCTATCCGCCTGTTTTACACAAAGAGGCGTCAAGTTAGAAAGGTCTCCAGACTACATTTCTACATCTTTTACTAACAAAACTGAGAATCCAATATTCACTAAATTTCTAAATGAATGAGTGGCGACATGATTTGGTCAGTTTGGTAAATGTGTACCAGCAGGTCACTAAACAATCCTACACAGAGGAACATCAGAGGAACACTGGACAATGTTCCTCTGATGTTCCTCTGATGTTCCTCTGTTGTCTGGTCCACCCATGATTCCTTCAGGAGTCATTTTTAGTCCACTTTTACTGTTTCCTGTGATGAATGAACTGCTCTGCCCGGTCACCTGAAGCCTGCAGCAGCTCCTCTTTATGCACAGTCTCCTGGTTCCCGTCGCTCTCTAGCGGTCAGAGCAGCAGCCTTCAGGCTCAGAGGAGGAGGAGTGAGCTGCTGCTGCTGCTGCTGCAGGCCCGATCACTGCTCACAGATATTCACAGCTTTAGTCCACATATGTAGTGAAGTAAGTAGTGAAGTCATTCTGGAATTCATGAGGAAAAGTTCCTCCTGATGTTGGCCCAGATCACATATTCACAGAACTCAGTATCATAATTTGAAATCATGTCCCATCTTGTTCTTGTTACTGTTCAAAATCTGAGTTAATGCAAATTTGACAGTCGGCTCCATAACCCCCCACCCCCCATCCAGAGATGTTCCACACTGAAAACACTCAAGCCTGATGGTATTTCATCTCCCATATATCTCCCCGAGGTCCAACATTATGTCTCCTCTCCTGAGCTACGGCCAGCCTTTTTTCCATGACACTGTGAAATAAGTATTAATAAAGTATATTTTTCTATTCTTCCTACGCACACTTTTATCAGTGAGGGTCTCCAGATGTGCTCCGTGACTAAGTCTGTTAGGGAAGAGCATGCAGTGACAACTGGAATATTCCACGTATCGCTTGCCAGCGTGGCCGAGAACTGTCGGTGATCCACAATAACAGACCTTCCAAGTGATGTTTTTATCCCTGCCACCTGGAGCTGAAGCCTCTCTTTACATCTCTTCACATTAATCACACAGCTCAGACCTGTAGACCGGACCACGACCGCTTCTGATGTCATTTCTTCCCTTATGACCACCAAAGTGGACATTTAAAAACAGAACGCAGCAGGGAGTTGCAGCATCTGGGTTAGCTGTGTGTTTATTGTGTAGTTTTAAAGGGGTCCCGGGGTGGCAGCTCTGTTCAGCGTAGGTCAGGTCAGACCTGAAGAACTGCTCAGCAGGGTGAAACAGCCACTAGAGATCTTATTTAAACTCCAACAAAGTGACATATAATGACACCAGATATCTACTGAGAATCAGAAAACAGTGTTAACAATGTGATTTTAAAGACATTTTAAAATTTTAAAATTAGTATCTATTGCTTTTTGTTCAATATGAGATGCTGAAAATGTGTTTTATGGACTGAAAAAGATAAAACATACAGCATACACAGCCTTGATGTAATGCAGTTGTGAGTAGCAGCACTAAAGCATTCATTATTTTCTGTCCACGCTGAAGGTTTAGTTCACGTTCTACGTTCTGCCTTTCCAGACTGACTCAGTACCGATTAAAGCTGCAGTCGGAAACTTTGAGCAAATATGATAAGAAGTTATTTTTTAATAAAATGGTCACTATATCCTGACAGTTGTGCATGAGACAGATAATCTGTGAATCATGTTCCTCCGTGTGCTCCCTTGCGTCTGACGGCATTTACAAGATTTTAACGTGGTTGAAGGAAAACAACCAATCAGAGCCGAGCATCACGCCAAAGCATGTAAAAGACCCGTCTGTCCACCAGAGGACAGCGTGTCCGTGTCACGTTTTGCCTCACAGAGACGTGAATATTACACACCTGGATTAACGTGCAGTACCAGCAGGGGGCAACAAAACCACTGACTTAGGTTCAGGAAAGAAAACCATTTAGTTAGGTTGAGATGGTTGGGCTTAAAACGAGTACGTAAATAAGTAAAACACGTATGGAAACAACGTAACGTCAGTGCAGAAAACATGTGACAAACGTCATTAACGTAACTTACAAAACAAAACACCGGTCTCCCGCTTTAAAGTCCTGTGTTTGTTTGACCCCTGCAGCTGTACCGGCCCTCCATCAGCGGTCTTTCTCACTTTATTTACGACATAACTAACTCTGAGGTTAGACTTCTGTCACTACACAACACAACACGTGACAAACGTCACTACTAATCACCGCACCTTCAAGCAGGCGAGCAATATTCACATATCGGCGACACGAAACGTGACACTGACTCTTTCTTCAGGTGGACAGGCCGGCGGGTTTATCACACGCGTTGCTGTGAGACCGGGCTGATCAATCAGAGCCGAGGAGTCTCTACAGCAGCTGTCAATCGCTGCTCGCTAAACTCACAAACTCTGGTCAAACGGTCAAACTAGGCAGCGCTGATCAAATATGAATCAATACTCTATAAATGAGACAGTGTGCTCCGGCCGATGGTTCATATTTGAGCAGCGATGCCTAGTTTGACCGTTTGACCAGAGTTCGTGAGTTTAGCGAGCAGTGATTGACAGCTGCTGTAGAGACTGCTCGGCTCTGATTGGTTGTTTTCCTTCAGGCATGTTGAAATCTTGCAAATGCCATTAAGAGCACTAGGAGGAGGCAGAGGAGCATGACTTTTTTCAGATTATCTGTCTCATCCACCGTCAGGATATAGTGACCGTTTTATAAAAATAACTTCTTATCATATTTGCTCAAAGTTACCGGCTGCAGCTTTAATTGACAAGTGCTTCTAAGAATCTAAACTTCCGCCAAGGATGCAGATATCTAACACTTCCTGAGATATCAGGGAGGATGGAGGGATTAGTTGGTGAAGGGGTGAACGAGTACAGACTTCAGAGGGAAGGAAGGGGGTAAGAGTGGTTTGGGAGTCAATGACCACAGAGTCAACAGGCCAAAATTACCGTGCAGAGACTGAACCCGAGCTCCGAGCTTCCTGTGTGTGATGATGCATCCAGAAATGAAGGCGTGTGGGTGCTAACAGGGAGTTCTATATACTGTATTATATAGTTTATCAGGTCAGCTCAGGGGAGGATGAAGACGGGCTGATGGAGGTCTTGATTTCAAACTAAACATAGGATTATAAAGTGTGCTGAGTCCTATAAAGAGAAACTCATTCAACGCTTAAGCCACAGGTTTTTTCACGTTATTTCTATTTTGTTGCACGGTTCTATTTTCTCCGCGAAACCATCTGTGTTTGCGTGTGTGCAGACACGTGAGTGTGTTTATTCATATGTGACTTTGTTGGTATGTTATGCAAGTCCAACTGAGGTTTTGTTGGTGCGAGTGCGAGGGCAAGGCCAAATTCCTGTGTCTTTAGACTTGTGTGAATCAGGGGCAGCTTGGCAGGAACACATGTGGGCAAATGGACAGCAGTTGTAAAGATTGTCGAGATATTTCAAACAAAGTGTCCGTGATCTATGGCGAACTGTCAGCCAACCCCTCGAGCTCGGAGGAGAAGGAAGAGGGCCAGCCAGCGTTAAAGCAGTGGCATGAGATGCCAAGGCTGGAGAGGAAAACCAATTCTTTGGACGCTTGCAGGGGTTGCTTTTGATTTGCCTTCCATGTGTGACTACTAGAACAGTTTCCAATCAATATGTTTGGGAACGGAGTACCGATGCAGCATGGGTGCACAAGTATGTAAGACATGGAACTTCTCTCATGTCTGTTGCCTACATATTGACTCTATGTCACAGGTGTCGCTCCTATATATAAGTATAGGCTGTAACATGCATGTCCCTGAGAGTATACTGTTAAACATCGGGACCAGAAGCTAAAAACATCCTCTCTGAACTGCCCAACATCGTGGAACCTGCTGGTGGTTTTCTTCCAGAACATATATACACACATCCCCATCCAACCACCAGAACCCTCTCTGTTGCTGTTTGTGTCCACTAAGTGCAATCAGATACTGAAAAGGATGATGCACAAGCTGTTTACAGGAAACCCACTGCTCTGACTGTATTTCTCCTTCTCTAATACGATTACTTCTTTAAGACTTTACGTTTTTATACTCTTTAGATTTCTGGTTAAATAAACACGCTGTAACTTGAGAGACATTAAACACGTCCGTGACAAATTGTCAACATACAATTAAAATGATTAAAACCTACAACCAGAGCTTTCATCCAGTCTGGTGAATCATCCCACAAACTAGTGAAGAGTGGGGGATGAAAACCCGACTGTAAAATATATAAACACAAACTAAACACTTCAGTTCTTACAGTATGTACATAAACAGGGTTGTAAATAAAGTATAAACAGCTGAGACAGTAGGTGATTAGTTCTATATGATACTGCATGTGAAATAATAACCATCCACAAAACAGCTGACAATTAAACCTGACTGAAATGTTTCAATACTTAAAATAATAAACTTACATTTTTTAGCAAATGTTAATTAAAACATGCAGTTTCCTCTTTTGGAAATCATCTGATGTGTCAAATCAGTATAGTGCCCTCTGTTTTAAGATATTTAAAGCCATTGTTACTGATTTATTTACTGAAACTGGTTGTGCAACATAAACCTACAGAACATTTTACCACCTGGAAGAGAAGAGATGATGGTGCAACATACACTAATGTAACATTGTTGGTCCACCATGGAGCATTAAAGCTAGCGCACCTATCTGATGAACTGATGTTGGTATTGTAGAGTCGAGCTTCTATTAGTGTAGCGTGGACACAGTGGTGCTCCAGGACAGTCTGACCTGAGAGATAAAGCTTCATAACTTCACCAATCTGGGTTGAACTTATCAACCTGATCCTGATTTGTGCACAGCACCATAACAACAACAGAAAACATTAATACATTAATAAAAATATATATTTTCCATTGTGCTCTGTGCAGACATCAGTAGGAGGAACTTTATTTTTCAAGCAGTTGTCGGTACAACGGGAGTTATTCTCTGTTCTTCGGTTGTTTTAGGAAGCGAGAGGAAAGGTTTAGATATAAGAATACGTGTTAACCCTCCTGTTGTCCTCGGGTTGCCTTCTGTGGTCTTTGCAAAAACAAATCTATATATTTATTGACCACTACTTTCGTTGAATTGTGGGTCTTTTATTCAAATCTATAGCATCTGTGGTCTTCCCGGGTCAAAATTGACGGGAAGACAACAGGTGTCATTATGTGCTGCTATTAAAACAATATTCTTACCAAAAGTTTACCAGTATGTGATAATCCATCAACATTATGTTCCTCTGATAATAACTATAGTCAAAATAATTCATATTATCTGCTTTTCTTTTTATAAAAAATTAGGTATAATTTCACGGAAATTAGGTTTATTAACTTTAATTCCCCCCCAAAACGTGTAAAACTTAATAATTAGGAATGAAGTTGGCCAAAAAGGTGAAACACGAATTTTGGTGATAGTTTATACCGTATGCTTTATAAACAGTCAAACCAGACTAGATCTTTAGTCGACCGGAAAGAAGTTGCACGGTCGACGGGAAGACAACTGGAGGGTTAAAGAGGGTTAAAGAGGGTTAAAGAGGGTTGAAGAGGGTTAAAGAGGGTTAAAGAGGCTGGTATGAACGAGATGAAAAGATAGAAAAAGTTGGATTTAGTAAAGCTATGAGAAAAGAAAAAAGTTCTGACTTTAACCACTTGGTGTCTGAGTGTCTAGGACTTAAAGGAAGGATGTGGAGGCATCTGGTGGTGTGGTTTCAGATTGCAACCAACTGAGTCCCCCCCGCTCACTCCTCTCTTTCCCAGACTGCAGTAACGTGAGTCGCCGAGTTCAAAACCGTGGTAACGCCATTCGCCTCGCTCAGAGGCCATCCATACCATAATAACACTACTTCAGGAGCAACGGAAGTCAGACGGCGGCTGGCGGTACGACGGTTTAGCACTCTGCGGCTCACGTTACCACAGATTCACAAGCATGTCAGAGAACTACGGCGGCCTTCAGGTAACGTAAACAACGTGAGAGTCTCTCTCTAGAGTCAGAGTTTGGTTTGTCCGTTCTGGGCTACTGTAGGAACATGGAGGAGCAACATGAAGAGCTCTCTATGTAGACAGGAAGGACTCATTCTAAGCTAAAACACAATGATTCTTAGTTTCACGTGATTATACACTAATGAAATTAGATTACATTTGTGTCTTTAGCTGTAAAAAACGAGCACAATGGATGTATATAATATTTCCTTCCTTTTATTTTGTGGTACTAAATGAATTTGAGTTTAACAGAGAAGCTACCAGAAGGTCACTGAATCCGTCCTTGGCACCAACAGAAAGGTGAATTCCTTCTATGAGCTTAGAATAAGAGGCTGGCATCACTTCTTACAGCGTTGAACTGCACCACTGGGGCTCATCAAATGCTGCGATCTCACTAAACTGGAGCATATCTAGCAAGCGATCCATTAGGATAAATTACACTTTCATAGTTTAAAATGCCCAAAAAGTAATGTGGTGATATTCATACCTAACCCCCCCCCCTGCTCCTGTCAACAGAGATCTCTGGTGTGAGCTCAGGGTGCCAGCAGGGTGGCTGTCTGACCTGCTCTGACTACAATGGCTGCCTGTCCTGCAAGCCGCGCTTCTTCATGCATCTGGAGAGGATTGGGATGAAGCAGATCGGAGTGTGCATGACTTCCTGTCCTCCGGGCTTTTACGGCACACGCTCGCCAGAAAGAAACACCTGCACAAGTAAGCCACGACGAGCGACCAACTGTATTTGTATCGCAGAATGTTAATGAAAATATTCCTGGCATTGGATGTTCTCCATTTAAATCAACACAAGTCTGTAGGTTTCTGGCTTTTGTGTAATTAACTGTTGAGTATAATCCTCTCTCATAACAAACACACGGAGAAGTATCTCATCCGTGTCCTGAGTTAGACGTGGCCTCTTAACAGAGTGTTTTACTTACATGGGACAAGCACAAGAAGTCCAAATATATGTCCTCCCTTCTTTACAAGCAACATTTTCAAGACCTTCTTGTGTAATACGGCATTATGTATACAAACATTATGTATAATATACACACAGTATGTACTCAGTTATGTATGTTTCCTTTTGGTGACATTAAATTAAACCAAGAGTTGCTTTACTTAAAATCATATAAGACATAATTGCAGTGGTCTTTATTCCTGACTGTAACCCCAAAGAGACACACACACACACACACACACACACACACACACACACTGACACCCTGTATATTTAACACGCAGGACACACACGATAACGTGTACAGTTTAAATAAACGCTGGCGGTGGGTCTGTGCTTCTCTGTCAGAGTGCCGGTCGGAGTGTGACTCCTGCTTCAACAAGAACTTCTGCACACGCTGCCGAGCGGGATTCTACCTTCACCTGGGGAAGTGCCAGGAGAGCTGCCCCGAGGGGCTGGTCCGCAGCGACCCGCAGAGGGAGTGTGTCCCCGGTGAGTGTTTACAGCTCATACTGATCATGGACAGGGATATTTAACCTTTATTTAACTCTATCCACCTTGTATTTATCCCACATTAGCCATGCAGAGTGTACCGAATACTTTGGAGATGAAACACACATAACACATGTTCATGTGTTCAATCTGTCCGTTCAGAGATACGTAACTGTACTGGTGTGTGTTTGCAGGGTGCCCTGCAGAGTGTGAGGTGTGTGTGAACGGTGAGACATGCACGCGGTGCCGGCCAGGCCTGTACCAGCTCAGCGGGCGGTGCCACCATGTCTGTCCAGAGGACTACGAGCCCAACGACAAACTCATGGAGTGCACAACGCAAGGTCAGTCCAGATAGTGTGTGTGGTTAAAGTCAGGAAAAAACAACAACACCTAAGATGAGACTGTTATCAGGCTATTAAATAGGCGTTATCGGTCGCTGGTAAAAACGTTTTATCATCTATTCACATGGTAGATCACTGAAAGAAGGTATAAGAGAACGCGACCTCTAGCGACCGTAGTGATTATAGAGAGAGGGTTTTGAGACCAGGGTTTGCATCCAGTGTGAAACCATTAATGTGTAGTTGTCTTTGTTTTCACTTTTGAAACGTAGTTATTTTAACGTTTCATTCAGTTTTACATGTTAGAACGTGTTGCTTTTAAGTTTCACTTTGACTTTACAACATAGTAGGTGTAGTAGGCCCCTATTGACCCACATCTATGGTGCTTATAGCGACTGATAACGTCTGTTTAATGGCTGATAACAGTCGAATCGGGTGCATGATGCTAGGGGAGGCCCATGAATGGCTTCACACTTTCTCTGCCTCACTTCTCCGTCTCACTCTTCCCCCCGTCAGTGCACTGCGATGTGGGCGAGTGGAGCGAGTGGAGCCCCTGCTCTCGGTCCGGTAGAACCTGCGGGTTCAAGCGGGGCCAGGAGACCCGCACGCGGCAGGTCCTCCAGTACCCGTCACCCTTGGGCGACCCCTGCCCTGAGATCTCAGAGATCAAAGACTGCCTGGTGAAGAGGAGGAAATGTCCAGGTAAAGTTACTGTTACTATGGTAACCGCTGCTGACCCGTCACATCCGCTGCCAACATTGTATTTGTGACACACGGCAACGATTTCTATGAATTCCAGACGCTGCTGCTTCAGCTTGTACAATCAGAGCTAGTCTGGTCTTCCGTTCGGGACTACGGCTGTTTACTCAAAGGATTGTCATTGTGGTTAGAGTGAGGATGGCGGGGGGGACAGCGGGGGGGAACACACATGTGTGATGTTGCAATGGGTCTGTTGTGTGTTTTCCCACGAGACCTCTTTGGATTTTTAAACAGTGAAACCGCTTTCTCTGCTCCCAGTAAACAGGGAATAGTGTTCTAATGAAGAGAGTTCAAACTGCTTTCAGACGGGCTCGTCTCTCTAGAAAGCCCGACGCTGTGGCGCATTTATGACCGCTGCGTGTTGTGTGTGTGTGTGTGTGTGTGTGTGTGTGTGTGTGTGTGTGTGTGTGTGTGTGTGTGTGTGTGTGTGTGTGTGTACTGCGTGTGTGTGGTTACTGAGCTGGTTGGCGGCTACGGCTGGTTGTTTTTTAGCTTGGACTCTGTAGTGTTAAATGACAGATCGCAGCCAGGCTAGGAGGCTGAAATCCAGCCCCCCTGGGGCCTCACACTTACAGAACAAACAGTGTGTACGTGTGCATGTTTTTGTGCGTGTGTGTGTGTGTGTGTGTGTGTGTGTGATGCAGCAGAAAAGCAGTTGACT
>CAKAOI010050302.1:0-49925 GCA_916701655.1 Sebastiscus albofasciatus
ACACTATATATATATATATATATATATATATATATATATATATATATATATATATATATATATGCACACGCACGTCAACTATATGTACACAGCTGTGATGTTGCCAAAGGCCGAACATTTAGAACAATATATTCTGACTTTTCTGGCTGAATTACAAAAATATAATTTGAAACCCAAAATAGCAAGATAAACAATAAAGGGCTATAGGACACAGCTAAACTGTTATATACGACAGTACCCGTTCAGAAATATAGTTCCCATCATGTAATAAATGTTTTTTTATATTTAGGTTCATACATTTTTGATATCGATGATGCCTACAGTTTATATTACATTTTGGTACTGACTGATACTAAAGCAATACTTCAATACCTTAGTTTAGGGAATATAAACATTTTCTAAATAACAAAATAAGCCAATCTTCTCAATGCATCAGTGTTTATAACATTGTCTAACAAAAGCAAAGTAATGATTTAGATCAGTAAATGAATAAGAGTTTTCTGTTGGTACTGCAGCTTCAGTATCTAGAATCTAGCATTCACGCTGCGGCATCATCACGATAGGTCAAGAGGGACCCCTTTGGAAATGGCCACGCCAGTTTTTCCTCGCCGAAATTTAGCGTTATTTAGCATTCTTCCCAACAAGGTAACATGACATGGTTGGTACCAATTAGGGATGTTAATAACTAACCGTTTAACCGACATTAAGCATTTTAACCGATTAACGCTATCGTTTAAAACGGTTAAAATAAATGTTAATAATTAATTAAAAAGCTGAGAAAAACTCGTCACTTTAGGGAGAAAAGCTGGTCCACCTTAAGAGAGTCTGAGTCGGCATTACAGATACAGGAAGTATCGAATTGTTGAGGTTAGAAGAAGTTTATATAATAAAAGGTCGATACTTGACGTCCGTGTATTGATAGAATAATGTCCCGCAAAATCGTGATACTATGCTGCATTGATTTTTTCTCCCACCCTAATATCTAGCCTTAACGAACAGGTGAGACCTTGGATAAAAAAATACAGCAACCAATCAAAACCATGAAACTCTGGCTGAAACTCAACTTGACTTTATTATCACCGTCAGCAGACCGATAGCATCGTGTCATCTGAGCGGCCGCTGCAGCCGGCTGGGACGTGAACTTACGTCAGCGCCGCTGCTTCTGTGATGTCTCGTGAACTCTTTGGGATTTCAAAACGAGATGTTACCGACTGCTTCTTTTAAAGATGATCATCTGTTTATTTCAAAGGCTTACACGTTCAGTACAGGTGTGCGCAAGGAGGGTATAATTTCATAGTGCCTCGAGATACGATGCCATCACTGCAGGGTCTCTGAATGTCCCTCGCTCTCCGTTACCGCTGTAACCGAACCCATGTCCCCTTTCAATGCTGCGTGATTCAAGTGTAGCGTGTCGTATGTGTGTGTGTTGTGGAGCTGCTCCTGTGGCAGGTGCAGACTTGCCCCAGTGTGAACTTTATGGGAGGAGGTCACGCGTCACTTTATCTGATTGGTGGCGTCCATATTTGGTCCAATCAGCTGCTCAGGTTTCCCGGGGTCCCAACATGGCTGGGATGGCTGTCGAGCCTTTGACACGTCGGTAGATGGACTGGGATCAGTCTGATGTTACAGGCGGTTGTGAGTTTACTTTCAACCATTCATCTACCCATAATATATAACAGCATTTTCAATAAATATCCGTTAAGGTATGTGGAGTTGTGCATTTCTCTGGGGCAGATGGCCCTGCCAGAGAGACATGTGTGTGTGAGAGTATTTACGGTGTGTGTGTGTGTCAAACTATGTTAGTTTGTGCGCCTGACAGCTGCGACTGTGATAGATGGCTGACACAGCTGATATGTCTGATAGCCTTCATGTGCAGTAATGAAAGTTAAACACAGCTGGGAAGCGCATGACAGAGGTATGTGGCCGTCCATTGCTGTTGACCAATCACATGTCTGTATCAGAGTTCATAACGTGGTGACCTTGCATAAGGGTCGAGAGGGAAAAGATAGTGGACCACAGCTGCAGAGAGAGAGAGAGAGAGAGAGAGAGAGAGAGAGAGAGCAATGCACGGGCCATCATTTAGCTCATTTCACTCAACACACGCTCATCTAACGCCTCATCCAAAGTCAGTCATGTCACCTTCATTTTGCTCCATGATTTGATATAATGGGGATTTTATTCTTTCCACCCAACGTGAATGCTGACCAGCCTCCAGCTCTCCTGCTGTATCTGGTTCTCGCCAATCTACCTCACTTCTCATCTCGCCAACAAATGAGTCAACAACAGCGGGGAAAAAAAGGAGAGAAAGATCGTTCTGTCATGGTCAGTGATAAAAGATATGAGGCGCTGACCCAAAGGCCCGGTCCAAACGCTAATCAACGTTTGGAGTCACCCTGATGTGCTGCATTAGAACGTCTTCAGGTTTCAGCGCCCGTCTGCCAGGCGAAGTGGAAGAAAAAAACGCTTGCGGTCGTATAACGCCCTTCTGACCGACAGACAGGTTCTTGGACCGAGCCGCAGTCCCAGATCAGCGGGTGTTGTGGGTAAAATGATACATCAGTACAAGAAATAAATGTTGCGGTCAGTGAGAAAGTGATTTAAGGCCCCTTGCCCTCCGCTCCAAGTGGCAGCGCTTTCAAAATGTTTCATATTTTTTATTCACGGGATGGGGGCTGTCTCATAAATCGGTCAGAGGAGGTTTATAGCAAAGCTGACTACGTGAGGTTTTCCCAACAATGGAGGCTTTGTCTGCATGCACCTGACTGTAGCTGAGCCAATGTGGCCTTAAAACCAAATTCAGTGAAATGGCTCTAACAGCACACCTCTCATCAACCTTCTGTTGAAGCCATAAAAAGACCCTTTTTTTTAACTGATCCATTGTTGTAGAAAATCAAAGTGCAACACATGTTTTAGATGCTTGTTTTAATAAATGCAAGATCAAGCCTCGGGTTTTGGCAGCGAACGCTAACAGGACCTAATAATCTGTTCTGGCTGTCGCAGAGTACAGCGCAGGAGGAGCAGGTCAAACCTAAAGCACCTGTTTATGACAGAGGACTGCAGAAGAATTCCTCATTTAAACTCGTGATAAAAAAGCGTGAGAGACTGGCAGTCTTCCAAACATACAGTCTGCTTATAAACCTAGCCCATCCCACTCCTAACTGTACTGGTGGAATAAACATAAACTATATATGCTTTCTTGCTGAGAGTTAGGCTCTGTTTAGACCTGGTATTAACATGCATCCTCTGGAAATCGGATCACAAGTGGACAGCTTTAAGTACGTCTGTTCACACCTGGCATTAAAATGCGTCTTCGGTGGCCACTTGTGATCCGATCTCACTTCCCCGCTCCATATGTAAATAAACACGTAGCAAACACACGGCTAATACAGCAGCCGTTGTGACGTAATATTACATGAATGTCAGTATTGATATGCTACATATTCGTGAATTCTGGTATGTTGTATTAACATCAAAATAAAAGGTTATTGTACCGGCGGTCCCCGGAGACCTTCGTGCCGCCGGCACTGCTGCTTTTGCCAGACAACAGCAGGTACAGCGCTCAAGAGAGCCGGGGAGGACAGAGAACAGGCGGGCGGTCGGAAAGCAGCAGAACAAAAACACCGACACATCTCTGACAGTATTTTAATAATGCACTTCCTGTTCCCAGTCTGATAGTCTGTAGATATGTAGCCTATAGATAAGATATATTTTAATAAAATACAGTTGTATGGACGGGTTACAGTAGAGCACAGAGGCCGTTTCCATGCTGACAAGCGCTCTGTGTCTGCCTGTTTATTCACCTGAGGGGCGCGGTGATCCTAAATGTGGTCCAGGATGCAGAATGTGGTCACATGTGGCCCAGACCACCTCGCAATGTGGTCTGACGGATCGGATCTCAATGCGTCCTCAATGCGTCCCGAGTGCATTCACACCTGTACTTAGAGCTGTCCACTTGTGATCGTATCACTGAGGACGCATGTTAATACCAGGTCTGAACAGGCCTAACTCTCAGCAAGAAAACGAATAAGCGTATTTATCAAAATGTTAGACCAAACGTAGGCCTACAAATATTTAGTGCCCTTGAGGTAAGATAAATCTGACATAAAAACCCACCAGAAGGGAGAGGGGAGGATAAAGGAGCATGCACTACAGGTTTAAATCAGAATAAATAGTTAAACACTGAACTGATGTAAACACTCGTCCTGCAGGTTTAGATTTCATCACCAAACCAAAGGAGATAAAAGCACTCTTTGCAAAGTGACAGCAGAAGGGAGGAAGATAATGAATGAATAAAGTGAGGAAGAGAGGGGCAACAGTATGACCCTGGGAAACTTCTCCCTCTCGGCCTCTCATCCATCCACGCCAGATTCACATCCTGATAGATATTAATGATACGGAGCAACACGATCCAACTTTCCAGAGCTTGTTTCTTCACTGATCAATGTCCCCCGTCCTCCATCTTAATCAGACTTTATATAGTTTACCCCTGAGGCCTCCTCCTCACACAGTCAAGCCTCGTTCCCTCCTTTATCTATCACTTGGACCTCAGCACACATGACCTCAGCATCAGCAGGCTGGTATTCAACACTTTCTGTGTGACTGTGTGTCGGCTGAAGCGTGTAACAAAGTCCGCATGCGACCTCCAGCCTTCAGGTTGGTGGTGCCCATAAATCTGCTTCTGTACTCCAACACAGGTGACCTTTGACCCTCACATACCCATTCACATGTTCTCTGCAGGCCCGCCTCTCCGGCACACATTCACCCAATAAAAGATAGCCAAGAGATAGACTTTGACAGTGAGGATGGGTGCCAAGTTTCTCCCAGGATCCCTCCTCCGCTGTGGTTGTGTCACACTATATATTCTCACTCTGTCTCTTCACACCTCTCTCTCCGTCTGACCTCCGGGTTAAGAGCCGGTGTTAGTCTGAGAGGGATCCTCGTGTCGCCGTCACGTCTTCCCGCCTGGAGCTCGACTTCCGTCTTCCTCTCACTTTCACTGGCGCACATCTCCGTCTCGGTCACCCTCCTCCTCTTTTTGCTCCTTCGATCTCATATTTGAGACGGCCTGCAGTTGTCCTTTGGTATTCTCAACTCTCGTAAACACCACTTGTCAGGGTGTCACCTTTCACCCATCCTCCACACCCTCCGGAACCGTCCTCGCAGCTCAACATACGATACACACCACCACCCTCTCCACATCACCTTACTTAGTAAGAAAACATCCCACAGAGGGGGCTGCTGCGTCTGCTTTTAAAAGGATAGTTCGTTTTCATTTCCTTGTCATGCCAAATGTTTGGAAGTCATGGTTCATTTTGATGGACTTGCATCGAGGCCGACACTGGTCTGCACCTCGCTGTGTACGCCTTCTCAAAGTTAGTTATGCCAAAGATTTGCTCCATTTCAGATGGCATTACAAGACACAGCTATATACACTGATCAGCCATCACATTAAGACCACTGACAGGTGAATAACATGGATTATCTCATTATAATGGCACCTGGCAGTGGGGGGGTATATTAGACAGCTAGTGAACATTTTGAACTTTGTGTTGGAAGCACAAAAACTGGCTTAGCGTAAAGATGTGAGTGACTTTGACAAGGGCCACATTTTGCTGGCTGGACGACCGGGTCAGAGCATCTCCAGAACGGCAGCTCTTGTGGGATGTTCCCGGTCTGCAGTGGTCAGGCCCTAACAAAAGTGGTCCAAGGAAGGAAAACTGGTGAACCGGCGACAAGGTCAGACCCGAGGCTCAGTGATGCACGTGGAGAGCGAAGGCTGACCCGTGTTGTCCGATCCAATAGAAGAGCTACTGGAGCTCAAACTGCTGAAAAAGTGAATGCTGGTTCCGATAGAAAGGTGTCAGAACACACAGTGAGGAGCAGTTTGTTACGTATGGCGCTACGTAGCCACAGACCGGTCAGGATGCCTGTGCTGACCCGACCAAACCGACCAAAAGCGCCTACAATGGGCATCAGAACTGGACCACAGAGCGATGGAAGAAGGTGGCCCGGTCTGATGAAACACGTTTTCTTTTACATCATGTGGATGGCGACGAGTTTGAGGTGTCGACTCGACAAACAAGTCCGATCCATGGAGGCCCCACCTCCCAACTTATACAGGACTTAAAGGATCTGCTACTGACGGCTTGGTGCCAGATACCACAGCAGACCTTCAGAGCCCTAGTGGAGTCCATGCCTCGACGGGTCAGGAGGACCTCCTCAATATTAGGCAGGTGGTCAGAATGTTGTAGCTGATCGGTGCATAAAAATAAAACCCACGTTTTAATAAACTGGAGTTGTCCCTCAGCCCTGTCGATCTAAAAATCACAAAAGCAAATAATCCCTATAGACAGAGACCACAGTGAAGAGAAACAAAGCATACATCCAAAGAACACCCAAACCCGCTCCTTGTGTGCTGCCCACCAAGACTAAACACATCCACCAGGCCTCCAGGCCTCCAGCGGACTGTGTCTGTTTGCGTTGGTGCCACAAGACATCACAACAAACATCTCCATAGGGAACTGGAGCTTGTGTGTTATGATGGGAATGGATACCACAAAACGAAGGCGACTTCCTTTTCCCTTCGGCTCCTTTAAAACAGCGTAAGATGACAGATATGAAAATATTATGCTGAGCTTTTATGAGTCTTTAACAGTGTTTGGATACGGGGTGGTGCATATAAAAAGGGAAGCCTGAGGGGAGGTGGGCTGACTTCACTTTAACGAGGGATACAGTTGGACCGAGTTTGCTGCTGCGTTGTCAATAGATGCACATTTCACACACACACACACACACACACACACACACGCACACACACACGCACACACACACGCAACAGTTCATACTCAACTTTCAGAGTGGACCGATTGGCTGCACGGTTGTTCTGCCGTGCTGCCAGACATCGTTGTAGAAATAAACACTGGGAACATGCTTGGAATAATTCACCAATACATAAATATTCCAGGGAGGGAAACACAATTGCTTCCAGGTGCCATTTACAGATCCGACCGCCGTTCAACTGCGTTGCTGCTAACTATCCCCGACCCCACGCTTCACGTAACGTTTCAACCGTAATGAAGAGTTCCGTCGGTTTCTCCAACGGGAGTTGAAAGTGACATGAGGACTGCGGGTTTTCCATATTTAAACTGTTCTTCCTCTGTGTATTATTCTCACTCTGCACATAGAAAACACACAAAGACAGAAGCAGGCGCTGCCACAAGTTGCAGCTCAAAACCTGATGACAATAAAAGACTGATTGATGACGGTGTGGATGAAGGGACCTGACTGGACAGAGGTGATCATCTAACAAAAGTGACATGAGCTTGCCATGCTGTTACCATGCCAACGTGTAATTTGCCACGCGACCTGGACAAAGAGGCCTCACACACACACACACTGCACAATCATGTAACAATTTGGGCCTGAAGCGCCTCACTTTTTCTCATTTTTCAGTCGTTTCTCTTGTTCCCTGCGGTCGGAAATGTCTTGTTTCCTTAATGGTTTCCAGTAAAGTTCCCAGAGTCCCCAGCGTATATACATCCAGCCGCCATCCTCCAGGGGGGAGTCTCCTCCGTGCGTCTAATTAGCCCCTACATACATACACAGCGGTGTAATCAAGACATGTACTGCTGAGCCTCATACCGCCTCAAAACTCAGACTTGATCCGGGATAAAACACTTGTGGAACGACCGTCTTAAGCGGGTTCGTAAGCAGAGCAGAACGCCCTCCATTACTGCATCTACATATGAATGCTGTTATGAGTCAAATTTGCCAGCTTCAGAAAATGTGACTTTAATGTAAGCCATCAAATGTGTTTAATGTTCAGCTACTTGTCTTGCGAGTCCTCTCAGCAGGCTCTCCCTACGCTCCACTGTGAGGAGGAAATATGGAGCTCAGATCAAATGAACATTGAGACTGTGTGGGTTGTGGTTTGTCTCCCAGTACAGTACCCAGCTTGTGTGTGTGTGTATATGTATTTCCTATCGTTCCAGTCTGGGGGGCTCCAGCAGCACACCCAGCCCCTCATTAACCACATGCCCTGCTGAGGGAGCTCCGTTTCTGGGCTTCACCTCTGTGGAACCCTGGGTAATCACCGAGCATCACCACCCAAGGGCATGAGCCAGCCCGCCGCACCGCTGCAGAGTCAACCAGCCGTCGTCTAGCGTCAGGTCGCACCTCTGGGACCCCGGTCACAATAGCGCTAACTGTTGGCATTATAATGAATGGGTATTTAATGGCAGTGAACAGAGAAAGACATTAGGTAATGTAGGGATTATTAGGGTGGGTTATTAGCAGCCATCCATGGTGCTTTGGTTCAGTGGGGCCAGCCCAGCTGTTAGGAAACACACACACACGCACACAGTGTGTTTAGGACACATTATATGAGGCCAGACTGACTGACTATAGAGGAGAATCCATGTCAGGAGAAGAAAGGGAGTCCTCATAATTTTCCACATTTGTTACTGTCAAAAGGTGCCTGGAAATTTGGAGTGCAAAAGTAAGGAAATGATTTTGTGCCGGAGGTCTTTCTATTCATCATGCAGCCCGTTCATTTGTCAGCAAGTCATTTCCTTAATGCTTCGAGGTTTTTCTCTTAAGGATCATTTTTAAGTTGCTGTAATTGTTTCATTTCCATTTTTTTTGTTAATAACAAAAGTCACCAATCTTCTTTTTTTGTGGTAAAGTATGCAGTCGCACCTGCTTCTTCCTGTGCCGACTCTTTGTTGATGGATTCCCCTCATTACGGCTCCGCGGGCTCCGCAGTCATGCAGTTGCACTCGAGGCCAGCGTCGCACGGTGCAGCTGCGTGGTCAGCCAGGTGGTCGCCGTAGCATTCAGGATGTCTGTGTCTTACACTTGATGCACAGGAAACACTTCATGATACATGTTGAAGCAGAGATATGTATACTGTATATACATGTATGTAAGGGATAAAGTACAGCGACCCGGTCATTGCTGTGAAATAAACCCCCCGACAGGGAAGTGATTTGACACAAAAATTGTCCGCCTGAGTCCGACATCCGAACTACGCCCATAGCAACGGGTCTGTTATAAAGAAATAACAGACCGTAGAACGCCGTGATTGACCAATCAGAATCAAGTATTCAACAAAGCTGTGTAATAAATACCATTAAAGCTGCAGTAGGCAGAATATATTTTTGGCATCATTGGTCAAAAATCCCATAATAACCTTTCAGCATATTGTAATTCAAGTGTTCTGAGAGATAACTAGACTTCTGCTCCTCCTCATGGCTCTGCTTTCAGGCTTTAGAACATCTAGCCTGTGACGGGAGACTTTGACCAATCACAGGTCAGTTCAGAGAGAGAGAGCATTCCTATTGGCTGTGCTCCGGTCATGTGACCAGAACTTGGCGTTCCTTCACCAGATTGCACAATGGCGGCGGCGTCACAAACGTTCTCATTTTCCAGCTAAACCGTGCTACAAGATGATTCTGAGAACATCTGAGGAGAGAAATAGACATTAACGTAACAGAATGTTGATTCATATTTGATCAGCGCTGCCTAGTTTGACCGTTTGGTCGGAGTTCAGAGTGATTGACAGCCGGCTCTCATAGACGGCAGCTGGACAGCAGACCTCAGATCAGCTCTTACTGCTTGTTTTCCTTGTCTGTGAAATCTTGCAGATGCCGTGAGGAGCACCGGAGGACACAGAGGAACATGATTTTTTTCATGTACTTTTTGAAATCATATTTGCTCCGATCTCTCCTACTTCAGCTTTAACGTGCCACAGAAACACTGTCTATTCGGTTGCTGTTTTCCTGTTGCCTCACCAGTGTTTTTCACTGTGAAGAAATGTTCCTGATGGTGTCAATAAAACGAGTATAAATATATAAGTCTGTCTTCAATCTGGCTTGATTTCACATGTTGACATAATATGTCATGTTTCCTGATGTTGGAATGAAATGAAGCATTGCGAATAAAAGTGTAATAAATCTTTTGATCTTTTATTAAGTTCGTGGGAGTTTGTTGTGGACATCAAAAGGCAACACAATCATGTGTTCCACACTTGATGTATTAACATCATTTAAATGGATTATTTATTTCTCTTTCCTGCGTGCAGGTCTTGCACCCCCACACAGACAAGAACTGACCGTTTACCCTCTTAAACAACACACACGATTGCATGGGCGGGTGCTCCGTCTTGTGGCCCAGATCTCCTCCACTCAGATCCATGCTGTGTGTACCAATCCCGCCGCACTCTCTGCTTCTTTCATCTGCAGAGTCCAGATCCTCTCAGCTCATTTCACTGCAAAAACAGCTACAAAACTCACTTTGAAGAGCTTCCAGCATCCCCCGGGTCCTTATACGGCATGACTCACCGCAATGACACGAGTACCTGCTACGAGCCTACTCACACAGACTTTCACACGGGATACACTGAGGCGGACAGATTCCACATGCTCCTTGTATCAAGAGGGGGCACAGGCCCACACATCACATGCATATCTTCCAGTTGTGCAGGCTCACACCGCACTAACATGCACACACTGAGGTGCGTCGGTCCTGCGATGTATCAGATCGAGCAGGAAAGAGGAAGGTGTGTGTGTAAAAGCAAATAGCCTAGAAGTGCACGTCTCAGGTTAACGGAGTATGAGGTTTCCTCTGCGGCGGTATACACAGACTATCAAGTTGTCTAAACTTCCAATTTCTTTGATGTTTGTTTGACCGAAGCAGCGGACTGGGCCACTGTGCAGCAGTCCCTGAAGAGAGTTCAGGGACCATATGTGCGTTGTGATGTGTTTTATATATGCTTCAGTAATCCATCTGACACCGACACACCGTGCAGCCACGAGGAAGGTTTACTTCCCTTTATTCAATAGTGTTCTGAAGTCACCGATGCCGTAAACACCGGGCAGAACAGAGGCAGCCGTTGATTCGATAACCAGCGTGTTTGCCATATGCAGACATCTGTGAGGACTTTTGATTTTCACGGTAGTGGAAAACAGCATTTATGTCACAGGGAGCGTCACCTTTTTCCACTTAGGACTGTGTTTGATAGGCATCTCTATTACAGCACTGTGTGGATGTATAAATACTGAATGTGTGTGTTTCTTCCCGACTTCCTCTCCATACTCCCCTCTCTCTCTTGTCATGACATACACATGATTCTGATTGGACACAAAATAAAGAAAACTGTGCTCATATTAATGTTCTCCAACCGTCTAAACAAATGAAATTGTGCAAAACAGGGACTGTTATCAGGGAGGACATGATTTCATATTAAAAATAAGAACATAATAGGGGTATGACGATTCACTCAGATCATGATACCATACCACACACAATATCAGGTTCACGATCAATACGATACGATATGACGATCATTTTAACAAAACTTGAATGATGAAAATATATGACTGAAAAAGAAGCCTTTTATTAAAAGACATAAAAAATAAAAAATAAAAATGCTGTTTGTTTTATAGTTCCATTTTGATGGTATCAGTCCTTCCTGCTGTCCTCCTGTCCTCTCTCCTCCATCAGTCATAACAGTCCTTCTTCCTGTCCTCTGCTGATGTCACTCACGCTTTGCTTGTGTAAACATAGCGGCGGATAATGAGAGACAGCAGACAGAGCAGATTGAAACATTGCTTTCCTTCCTGTTTAACCGTTTCATCGTGTTTATGCTTGTTGAACAGGTGTAATAACGGATCTTGGCTTTACACTTGCAGAGTTTTATTGCACTTACAGCAACAGGAATAGTTGTCAACTCGTCTCCACCGCGGCCTCTCTGATCAGCTCTTCACTGACTGCGCTGTGTGTGTGGGCCTGTGAAAGGAGGCTGGGTCACGGGCGGACATGACTCTCTGGGTATGACACAAGCGCAGTGTAACTGAAATGAGATTTTTTAAAGCCTGAAAACAGAGCCATGAGGAGGTGCAGAAGTCTAGTTTTCTCTCAGAACACTTGAATTACAATATGCTGGAAGGTTATTATGGACTTTCTGCCCAATGATGCCAACAAATATTCTGCCTACTGCAGGTTTAACCTAATCATAATAACATAGTACATTCACACAAAATTCTGACTGTGTCTTGCTGATCACAATATACAGCACCTCGAATCCACTCCCTTAGCCTCCACCCCAGTGATTTCAGTCTTGTTGGGAGGAAGCGTGTGATGAATGCTCTCAGTGCATCTACTGTATGTGCAGTATGTGCTTGTGTTGACTGGTCTTGGGTGGAGGCCAGATCTTCTGGATGAAGAAGAGCAGAGATAGATAACAGAGCTGCCAAATGGCCTCATGAGGTCATGAAGCAGGGAGACAGAGATGAACGCAGAGTCATCCTTCTCTCTCTCACTGTGAGCCTCCTCTCTTCCTCCTCTACGGTCAGGATGTGGAGCGTGAGAGTGTTGACAGAAGAAGATACGGCTGGGACCAAAATTCACAAATACAACTTGACACCGTGCGCAGGGGTTCAAGGGACGAGCACAGAGTTCACATAAATTATTCCCAGCTCGCTCCCGTTGGCCTTTAAGCGGGTCAAGGATTTTGCCAAAGAGAATCATGGGTAAATCACAAACCTGTCTAAAAGCAGCTTCTTTACTACTCTCTGGGGGTGATCAGGTGAGATGAAGGTGACTGTGAACTATAGACTGATGCTAATTTGGAGATTTATTTGTTTGTGGTCTTCAAGGGGAGAGGCGAGAGGGCGAGTGTGTTTACCAAGGTTTATGGAAGACTTTAAACCTGCACCCGATGTTACAAACACAAACACACCGAACTCTGCAACCTCCATCTGGCTGTTAAGTCTTATACCTTCTGTATGTTTGCAACACTGATCGCAATCTGTACACAACAAAACGTATTAAAAGTCCAAACAGCTGCGGTGGGGTGGTGGAGTGGAATATATTATATTTGTTGACTTGTAAAATGTCATTTAAAGTACACACGTGGATGAAGTGGGAAGGCGGCGAGGTTGGTTGGTGGAGGAGATCGTTGAGAAAATATCAACACACCTGAATAAACTGTAGTGGGAAAACCATAACAAAGTAGTAAGTAGTATTTTGGGGAACCTTTTCGCCTGAATTTGAAGGTAGACCATAGAAAACAACTTGTGATCACAGAAGAGTGTGTGTCCTAACCATGAAGACGCCCCCAAAAATCCCCAAAAATAATTGACAAGGCATCTGCAATGCAAACACTGCTGTTTAAATACTACTACAGCAGATCAAGTTTCATGTTTTTTTGATTTACTAAGTGTGAATCTGGCATGTAATTAGCAGCTCACTTCAGTTTTCTCCTCAATTTTCTTTTAAATTTCTGTAACCAGAAGCATTCCTGAACTTAGTGACTGTAAAATACAGTGACCGACGTCTTTTTGCAGCAGGAAACACATTTGGTGCATTAAATCCAGGTGAAATAAAATCCCCAAAACATGGAAATTCTGCTGTTTCCAAGGTCAAGAATACTTTTTTCAGCCTTCAAGCCACCGTGGACGAGAAGTCCTCATAACGCTTTGTGATAGTCATAATAAGTCCATGACTACGAGCAAACGCCCTGTGCTGATGAAGCTCATATGATATGGTTGAAAGCTCTAGAACAGCTATTAAAAGGACCTTGATTGAGACTGCTTTGTCAACAGGTAAGTTACGTTATGTTCTTATCAAAAACATGTGTATTTCTTTTAGTGAAATCCAGTAAAAGAGAAGGCTAATAAAAAGCCCCAAATCAGGATGCAGCTAGTGAAGCGTTAAGAAGGTTTAGACTACCCACGTTTCCCAGAGGTTAATGGGGGCACATCTGCATGCTCCCCTCCACCACACACACACACATACTACTCAGACTGTAACTGTAACTCTGCAGCAGGACGGCCGTCGTCCTCTCCTCCGTCCGGCTGACTTTGAATGGCTGCAGAGTTGAAAGGCGGCCGGAGAGCTGTCTCTGATTAGCTTGTTTGCTTTCTATGAGCCGGGGAGAAGGAAGCTCCCCTGCCACGGCTCGGTGTCAGCAGGCCACCCCTCGCTGCCTTGGCCACAAGGTCTCCAACGGTCACACGCACACACACAGAGTCACAGGGTACACGTACGTATGTAATGTACATGTACTGTACATATAGACCACGCTGAGGGGACGGTGTAAATGTATGAGACGTGTGTATGAAGTTGAAACAGAAAGACAGCCTAAATGAGCACAGATAAGTGCACGACTTGCACACAGACGGTAAACAAACACGCGTTCCCACGGCGGTCTGCACGGTCTGCAACGACGGTCTGCAACGACGCAGAGCAAATATACAAGGAGGGGACGCCGACAACAGAAACAAACAAGACAAATGGAGACAAAGCATCGGCCCTTCACTCCCCACACTATCCCTCGCCCGACAAGGTTAAAACCCCGGCTAATGTTGGAATCTGGTGAAACACGCCACAGCACAGCCACAAATAGCTCCTAATAGGACTTCCCATTATCCGCACCGCTGGAATGTGCAGCTAATGCACGCAGACCAAAGCCAGGCCCAGTTAACATACCTGTGGTAACTGCATGGTTAAAAGCTGTGGGGAGCGTCTGTGTGTGTTTTCTGTTGCAATTAGCCGAGAACGGGAATAAGGGATGACAGGATTATGTAGGAGAGACTAGAAGGATCAACTAAAACTGACTTAAACTGCAGTGATACTGTAAATCAGCATTCCTTCTACTTTTCTACTCCATTGCTCTGTTTGTGCAGCTCAAAATAATCTCATGACCCCTGCAAGTACAGAGCTGGTCATGTGAGTGTCAGGGTTTGAGTGTGATGACCTTAAATACAGTATATGTTTCTTTATTTTAAACTATATTAAAGGGACTATGTAAGAATCAGAAATGTCTTGTTAACAGCGACACATGTGGCCGTTAAGTCAACGGAAGTCAGCGTCCTGTTGCTCGCGCTTCTGCTCGCTCTACATAGACATGAACGAGCATCGCTCAACACAGTGAGGAGACACACGTCAGCTAAAAGCACAATATCACTCTATATTTCAGCTGCTTGGCAGTAATGTTAGCTGACCAGACCAAGGTCTCTCCATGAATCACTGCTGATCCTAGTGTTGGCTTTTCCTGCCTCAGCCTCCCGACCGCGTCCGGAGGAAACAGGGGAGACACCGGTGTTTTGGTCGGAGACGATAACGTTTCTCTATGCGGAGCCCCGTCACTTCACAAGACACGGGAAACTGAGCTGCAGCATTTATTTCTGCACAAACGTCCACTGTACATTCACTAGATATTCTCAGAGCTGAACTAACTCTTCTGCAGTGTGGAGTGTGCGCGCATGCATGGGAGAGGTGGAGCGAGAGAGCCAGTGAGAACGAGCGCGGTGTGTGAGTGAAGGCCAGCAGGCAGCGGAGACTCCGGCCCTGGAGACCAAAACTACGGTCTCCTCCGCGGCCAACACTGTTTAACAGACGGGCTTCACTAGATAGAACTTTGCGGTTTTGGTGCTTCCGTGTAGTTTGTGTTGGAGTTTCAGTCTGAACAGCGTAGCCACACGCGAGCGCGCATGGGATACCGACCCGCAATGATTTATACGTGTAAGAAGTTACAAACAGTCCCTTTAAATAAATACCAATATGTAAATCCCCCACGATGATGCAAAACTATGCTGTTCTGACAGTCACAACACCGTTAAATACTCCTATTATCATAAAACAATAAGAAATGCTTCCTAGTGCTATTGCTTGTGGGTCACACGAGGTTAAATGTGAATTAGCAGCATGCATAATATAAAAGACATCTGGAAATCAGCTCTTTCATGTGCAAGTTTTCTAAGCGACTAACTGCTAAGAAATGATTTTTTTAATCCAAATAGCAGGTTCTGAAAAATCTTTTGATACGTCGAGAGGAGCGGTATAAACAATCGTGATATGCCAAACTGCATCACCAGGGAAGAACATCAGTAACCGGATGAGACAGGCAGGAATTTGACAGATGTTGTAAACAGCAGTTGACAAAATGCAACTGACATGCTGAAAGGAATTCATCAAGATGCTGCCCTGTGTGTTCCTCTTTGTACCTGATGCACTTTACTTTGTAGTATAAAGTTTATACAGCCTATTAGCAGATAAAACCAGAGCTGTAACTTCATCATTGTCCTCTCCTTTTTTTCTTTTTCTCTCCATTACCAGCTCCATAAAGGTGCAGGGCTGTTGCACTACTAGAATACTACAGACTGTACAAGTGCACTTAATAAACTAGTACCTCAGTTTATAGCCAACTAACCAGACAGCTGTCCTTGAGGTGCTCTCACAGTCATTTCCACTCCAAATAATCCTCGGTGCAGCTGCGGTATAAATAACCATCACACACACGTGAGTGCAGGATGATATCATCCACTTCTCTCTGGCTGTGGGGGACAACAGCACTTAATGTAATTCACAAGTAATTCCTCTGCAGTTCCAGGGTTATTTATCCAAACTTCTGCCTCTGCTGTAACGCCTACATATTTCTCCCTCTTTGCCTCCGGCGAGGTTTGATCTGCAAGACCCCTCCATCTCCATCTCCATCTCCATCTCCATCACACTGTAGTGGTATATGCCGTGCCGTACCGGACTGTGCTATGCTGGAGCAGGGAGGGGTGTAGTATTACAGTCTATTTGTCACAGGTCAGTGCTTTGTCTCAGGTTAATTATGACCTGCGGTACGGTCTGAGCAATGGAGAGAGAGCCTGTTAAGTAGCAGCACGGTCTGGACATTGTTAACTACAGTCAACTGCTGAAGATCGTATGAACGACGGACACTCGACTGAGATAATATTGTTCTCTCTGAGACGTAATGTGTGCAGGGGTGGCGGCACAGAGCTAACGTGAAAGAGATGAAGCCACACAGAGCACACTTACAGTGGGTCTGTTACAGTGAGGGAGGTCTAATGGCGATATGGAGTCTGCAGAAATAAAGAATGGACTCCATTCAGCCGTTTACACTCAGGGGCCCCGTCCTCTGAGGAGCAACAGTGATAAAGATGATATGACGCCACCGGAGTCCTCTGAAGCTTCTTGCATAGAAGCCGAGGCTAACACAGATATCAGGCGGTTGAAAGGCACGGAGCCAACGGGGTTAGAGATTAAATGATTAACTCTTGGAGGTCTTAGAGACCAAGGTGAACACTTGGCCAATTCAAGCTGCACCAACACTGAATTTAAGCTGCGCAAAATATTACAAAAACAGTTAAACACGCTAAGCCTCTGTTAGCCAGATGCTAAACCAACAACGGCAACAGCCTGACCTTTCCTCTACCTTCTGGCTCTGTGTAAAAGTTCCCTGCCAGCACATTTTTAGCAAATGCCATGTGTAATAAGCGGTGCCATGCGGTAAGACGGGTAAACAATGTGCTTCTCTAAGAGTTATCAACAAACAAAAGAAACCCCATCCGTAATGGGTCACAGACCGGCCCGGGATGCCATTGTTTGTTGATGTTTTTTATTATTTTCTCCTCCTTTGCTTGCATCCCTCCATCATCTCTTCATCGTTTACCATCACTGCTGCACTCCTCCTTTTGCTCATTGTGTTCCATTGTGATTCCTGCCAGGCATCTCCTCCCACCTCTCCTCTGTTTATTTGCAGCGCCGTTGAGATGGCGTGAGTGGAAGCTGGCCTCCGATCACCGCTGGCCTGCAGCTAATGCCGAGTTCACACTACACGACTTTAGCCCCCGATTTCTCACTCGTTTGTGGTTTTTAGTGCTCCCCAACAAAAGCCCCAGATCAGAGGCAAATTGGCGTTGGCTCGGCGCTATGTGTGAACTCTCATCTAGAGCGATACGATATGATACGATTCAGTGACTTGAAATCAATACAGTAACAAAAATTCTATCAGCGTGACTGTGAAATAAATCCCTGGATACTGGACAGTGCAGCTCAGGATTCCTCAAAGTTTTTCTTGTAAGGGAATCGGGGATAAATGAGAGAGCGAGGAGCCCCGGCAAAGGGGCGCCCGTTCTGCATCCACGCTCGCGGCTGCAGAGCCGGCCAAGCTGGCAAGCTGGTGCCTGTCGATGACGTTATACACAGGGAGAGTGAACCTGAGTAATGTTTAACATTCATTTACTATTAATAGTAAATGCCTAAATACAAGGTGCAAATTCTCAGTATCGATACAACAGATTATTTACCTTGCAAATCGATTTTAGATCGATATACGTCCCCCGTGAAGGACAACTTGCCGAGTACCTATCGGTGTAGTTGGATCGTAGGAATATAAATCTATAAAAGACTTCAAGACTCACGATTACAGGAGTAGTGTGAACAGTACAGCGATCTGACGAGTACAAAGTCTTGTAGTGTGAAGGTGGCTTAACGCTCAGGTCTGCAGCGCCCCTCGCCCTGTCAGCAGGGAGCTGAAAACGTCTTTCTCTGTATATTTGGAAAAGGTTTCCCAACACATACTTGGCCTATCACCGTTTACTCAAAGCATATAGAGGCAAAGACTCTTTCCACCTGCATAAACTTCCAAAAATGTGGACATGATTGTTGTAGAAAGTGACGTTGGCCTGTCGCTCCAACTCCCGATCCCTTCCCCTTGACCTTTCTTACATCTTTACCACCTGTCAAGTCATTTCCTGCTCTTTTGCTGATCAATCCTGCAGTTGAGGTCCTCCTAAAGAGCTCAGAAGAACGTGGGTTACGGATCTAAACAGACACTTTACAACCCATTCTCCATGACTGCCAGGTAAACTGTCAACCTTTCTCTACAACAACAAAGACGGAGGACTGTAGGAGACTCATATTTCATTGAGATAAATCCTCATTATAACAAGGAGTGACGCAGTAAAGACTTAATCATTAATGTCTTCATCAGTCAAGAAGATGAAGAAAAACATATTACAGCATCACAATAAACCTACAATGACAATAATGACCTGAGATTACATGGCTCATTTAATGACCTTTAAACTTTTAAAGAGTTTAACCTGCGAGGTGATCGGTCTCAGGAGGACACAGGAAACAACGCTGAACAGTCAGAGACACTTTCCTGACAGAGCGGAGGAGGAGACCACATGTGGTTGGACGAAGAAGAATCAGATGATGTAAGTGTTTAAGGAAATCGACAGTTTTGACGAATCAAAGCACCAT
Organism: Sebastiscus albofasciatus; assembly: GCA_916701655.1. Classification (NCBI taxonomy): domain Eukaryota; kingdom Metazoa; phylum Chordata; class Actinopteri; order Perciformes; family Sebastidae; genus Sebastiscus; species Sebastiscus albofasciatus. The sequence goes on from CAKAOI010050302.1 coordinate 19,063, forward strand.
CAGATGTGTTTGGAGAACACGGGTCTGGCAAACTGGATAAACAGACAGTCGCTGCACGCAAAACCTTGAAACTGCCTCCGGTACTTGGGTGGGGGATTAAAATGCAGCGTTTCTCCAACAAATGTCAAATATCACACGAAACAACAACAACTCTGTTCACGAATGAGAGTCATGGGAGGTTAACTCCTCAACCGTTTGGTTAATTAGGCTTTTTTAGTTCATTTTTTTAATTTAGCAGACTCACTTTAGTCCACGAATCAGCCAGGCATGCCATATAATGTTATTTTCAGAATAAGTTGGGCTACTTGCATAGTTATTATGCAAAAAGAAATGTATTTTATGTAATATTAAATAGTCTTTTGTCTGAATGCCCAGATGCTTTCAATACAGGACAGATAACAGTATGTGACTCGAGAGATGAGAGTGTCAGATCCATAGGCTGTATATAAGGAGTGGATGTAGTCACTGTGACGTCACCCATTGGTGTATAAGTACAACTGAACGCTGAATAAGATATTTTTAGGCAACCAAAAATGTTAATATTAACTTTCATGAAGTGAAAGCACACTGTGAAAGGGTTAAAGTTGTAAGACGAAAACATGGACAACTTCCAGACCGGACAACACCGTGGTAACGACCTGTCAATCACAAGGTAGCCCCGCCCTAAAGCATCCCCTGCTTTATGGTCTATCTGACTTTAAATGGGACCATAATTTACTAAATGAACATCATGCTGTATTGAAGAAGACTTGAAACTAGAGATTGAGACCATAAACTCATGTTTACAGTGTTTACTGAGGGAATAAATTAAGTTACAAGTAGGCTCATTTCTCATAGACTTCTATACAATCAGACTTGTTTTTGCAACCAGAGGAGTCGCCCCCTGCTGGCTGTTAGAGAGATTGCAGGTTTAAGGCACTTCAGCATCGGCTTCACTTCTCAGACCCGGAGGTCGCCCTGGTCTGAACCATGTTGATGATATTCTGAGCCTTATCAATGGATAAAAAAAATAAATACACTGATAGTGCAACATGCAAAACAGTAAATATCAAAGGATTTTGACATTTATCCTGTACATCTGTAACTACAGGATGTAAACTAGAAGAATAATGCAACCATGGTTTCGATGATTTTTCTGTGGGCTACAACTTGTGATATGTTTTTTTGAGGGGCCTAGATTTGATTACATTTTGCCAAGTTGGCAACATTAAAAGTAGTCCAATTCCTAAGAGGATTCATGGACACAGTCTGAGTCAAATCTGATATCCTCAGAAAGTGTAAGCCACATTGAATCTAAAGATATGTGCATTATGTCTGTGTGTTCAGATTTGACTGAGTTCTGACTTCAAGAAAGAAGCAGTGTGTTTTTTTTAAAGCAAACTGCGTCACTCGGTGGCGACGGGGCTAAACGGCTGATTCCAGGAAACTTTCAAGAGGGAAGCCAAACCTCAGTTTTTACTGTCCTGGTCCTTTCTCTGTCACACTTTCTCTCTTGTTCACGTCTCTCTCCTCTAATTTGGCTCAAATAAAACAATCTCAGGGTGCAGGTCGTGCAGCTTGTTCCCTGTGAGCGCAGAATACCTTGGACTCGGATGAAGAAAGTTGTGGCTGTTTATAGCCTGCAGGGAGAAAAAAAGGTCCTTTGATGGAGGGGAATATCAGTTTTAATTCTCTCCAGTGAATTAGAGTAAGACCTCGCCGGCCTCAGGCACGCTGCTGGGAAAACTCATGAGACCTTTCCAGACATCTTGGTGGCGTTAGATTATCTTTACTGCAGGCCTGCTGCCAAAGTCACCAGCACTATATTATCTCTAGTGCATCTTCTGGCTCTGTTTTCTGTGGACGCTGACCATGACCATCTAAAAACCATCAAGTCCTGACTACTGTCCTCAATCTCCTTTATGTTTGATAACAGCAAATCATGGTGGGAAGTGTAAAGATAACGGAGGGAAGGAGAGGAAGCTGGTGGAACTTTCCATGGTAATGTATTTTTCTTGTGGTAAAGGGTCAATGCATGTTTTTTAACCTTCATTAACTAAATGAGTATAACAGCTGTTCAACATTGATTTCCCTCTTTAACAAAAAGAAGCAATATCAGATACAGGCTTTCCCCATCTTTCAACCATGTGTAGAAGCTATGCCAGTTTGGGAGGACTCCTTCCAGTAAAGGTCTTGTTGTTCTTGGACTCTTGGAGGAAAAGCAAGATGCCTTTTTCTGCTTCTCCCTCTGCTCTTCATAACACAGAAGAGAGTATATGGTAAACAGACGAGAGGAGAAAACTACTGAGAGATATTGACTATGACGTAAACGAGGGGAGGGGGAACAAGTGTGTGCAGGAGATGATCGATGCTGCAGATCAACAGTCAACATCTGTTCAATCCAGGTCTGATCAAAATCAATCCCATCAGAGAGAGAAATGCAAGAACTGGGAGGAAAGTATGAGAAATACAGGATGGAGGAATGTGAGCAGCGAGGGAGGGAAGCTCCAAAACAGAGGTATTGTGTTTATATGAATCAGCGTCTTTCTGGAGACGTTGGAAAGCAGGACAATGAGCGTGTCCTGAGGTGCTGCTCAGCCGATCCACTATTCATACACAGATGGTGGAGGGGATGACATACCTGGCCGGGTGCATCACCTCTCACCACATGTCTCCAGTTAGCTTCTGTCCTAAAGGAGGAAACTGTCTCACTGAATTTGTCCCTGGACGTCCTGCACAGACACCTTGAGGACACAAACTGTTTGTCGGTCCAATTGCCAGACGCGGATGAAGTGTATTCAAGCATGAATGATTCCTGATGGACCTCACCTGCTTTCATTAGTAATTCAGGGAATCAGTTACTGTACTGCTGAACTGTTCCACACGCATGAGGGGGAGACTTTCAATCAGATGTATTGGTGCTGAAAGAAGTGGTTGATGAATCGATAAGTTGATTGTAGTTGATTAATCACGATTGTCCATAGTTATCGCGATTAATCACAAATTAATTGCACATTTTGTTCAAAATGTACCTTAAAAGGAGATTTGTCAAGTATTTAATACTCTTATCAACATGGGAGTGGAGCTATATGCTGCTTTATGCAAATGTATGTATATATTTATTATTGTAAATCAACTAACAACACAAAACAATGACAGATATTGTCCAGAAACCCTCACAGGTACTGCATTTAGCATAAAACAATATGCTCAAATCATAACATGGCAAACTGCAGCCCAACAGGCAACAACAGCTGTCAGTGCGTCAGTGTGCTGACTTGACTATGACTTGCCCCAAACTGCATGTGATTATCATAAAGTGGGCATGTCTGTAAAGGGGAGACTCGTGGGTACCCAGAGAACCCATTTACATTCACACATCTGGAGGACAGAGGTCAAGGGACCCCTTTGGAAATGGACATGACAGTTTTTCCTCAAAATTAAGTGTAAATTTGGAGCGTTATATAACCTCCTTCTCGACAAGATATCATGACATGGTTGGACGAGCTTTAAAACTGAGCCTGCTACTAACTCCAAAAAATGTAATTGCGTTAAAGAAATTAGTGGCATTAAAACAAATTTGCGTTAATGCGCTATTATTGCGTAAACTTTGACAGCCCCAGTTCACTGGAAATGATCAACAACAACAACCTGTAACTCCCAAATAATAACCCGTTAAGTCACTATGTCCGTTATTAAAAAAAAACAGTAAGGAAATACTTTGAAGCGCTACAAAACCACATGCCAAAGATATTATAAAGTATTTGTAGGACTTTAAATAATGATAAAAGTTCCATACATTTGTAATAAACGTGTAATAACACATCACCTAACTAAGAACATTTACTCAAGTACTGTACTTAAATACGTTTTGGAGGGACTTGAGTGTTTCCATTACACTTTGTAATAAGCCAATCTGTGTAATGAGTACTTTTTCTTTTGATACTTTGAGTATAATTGATGATACTTCTGTACTTTTACTTATACAAAATGTAATAATGAAGTGTTTTTATGTTGTGGTATTGTTATTGTTACTTAAGTAAAGTTTCCGGCCTGAACTTTTGGGGGACTCTTATCCTGACAAAGTCTTTTTTTTATTTATTTGAAGAAGTAACAGAATGCAAGTTTGAGAAAGCAGCGTAAACTTTCTGCGACACCGGCTCCGGCTGCCACAGAAGTCAGTCGCTGTGTGTCTGAGCGAAGCTGAAACGAGTTCAAAACAGTGAAACGGAACAAAATAACGTGCTGAAAGATGAACGTCAAACAGCGACAAGAAGGCAGTTGACACAAAGCGAACACGGCAAACTGATAATCCGTCTGAGTGTTTGAGGCCACTGGGCCCAAACCAAAGGTCTCGAGACACGCAGATAAATTAACGGAACACTACATAAACACAACCATTTGTACTTCAGCAGAAAGCGCCATTAAAATAATAAAGAAACTCTCACTTTATTCCAAACATGGAGAGTCACGGCTTTGATCTGGTCGTGTTTAACGGCTCCCCCGTTGAACAGTGCGGCTGGCTTTACAGCCCTGTTGTGGCTGCGGAGGCCTGTCTTGTATGAAGGAACAGCACAAACAACAAGCTCGACGGATCAAACCAGAGTTCATAATGAAAAGGACACATTTTACTCAGAGAGCGAACTGTGCTTTTTTGGAGGAGGCTTTGTCTTTTTTGGCCGTCCCCTGAGACAGCGACAGAGAGAACAACACTGATTCTGTCTCCTCGACTAAACAACACCAGAGACGGTCCATGTGGAGCAAACAGACGTGTGGTTCAGGTTTCATGGTGCTCTTATGCAATGTCATGCACAAACACTCGCAACGCAACAAAAGAATAAAGAAATGCATATAGAGATCTGGTGCGTCTTTGGGAAAACAGAGAGATCACAAGCTTGTTTTGACACATCAGTCAGCAGGACATTTGACTGGAGCCCAGTTGTGGCTTTCACCATCAGGACGGAGTTTACTAACAGAGCTTCCTGTTCCTTACTGCTCCCACAACTTTATTCACGTCATCATCACCACCATCATCATCATCATCATCATCATCATCATCATCATCATCAGCCCTCCAGAACACAATACTAACAAAAAACAGCAAGAAGAGCCTCTCTTTGATGAGCCTGTCTGTCATTGATTGTCCGTCCTCATGGCTTCTTACCCCCCCTGCAGCGACGATGTAATTCAGTTAAGGAGAATGTAGCCAAAAGAGAGGTCCGGTGAACCGAGAGGCGAGGGAGGATGAGTAACGCAGAAAGGTGGAGAGGTTTTTTCCGGCGGGGTCAGAGGGTGTGGGGACGGTCTGGGAATGTCCGGTCAGGGTCAAAGCGACGGCACAGATGGACGGAGAGAAACAGCCATCTCTCGGGGGCAAAGCGCCGCATCCTGTTAGCGGCTAAAGGATATACAGCCGGGTGCCAGAGGTTAACACGGCAAGGGTCAAGAGGTCAGGAGGCCGCGTGACCTCACCTGCCCTTCTCTTCAGTTCCAGCCAGTGGAACAAACCTGTTCCAACGCCTGAGGACCGACAGACACAAAACATGCCACGCTAGGCTGGAAGAGGTTCCCCCCGCTACGGCGCACATGTGCACCGGTGCAGGAGTGATTGCACTTTTACGAGGGCTTCTTGGTATGCGAGCCTGGGGAGGTGAAATCAGAGAGATGTTTGTTTGTGTGTGTATGCTTGTTGCTCATGAGGTAGTGGTCATGTTTCATGTGCATGGAAAGGAAAGAACACATCGCAAAAAATGATGAGAGAGATGAGACGATTGCTCAGAAGGAAGGAGGAGAAGAAACTTTCTAACAAGGGATTCACCGGCAGGGCTTAACCATAGACTGTATAAAATATGGACGTAGTCTCCGTGACGTCACCCAGAGGTTTCTGAATGTGAAGATCAAAGTGGGTGGCTCCTGCTGTTGATGACACAGCCTAACCAAAGATGCTATATAACAAAGATAATACATTTGATATTTACACAGTTAACAGCCGTATTCAGCATTACGAAAATGAGTTAGCGAGAGCGTTCGCAGACGTTAGTTGCCAGATCTCGAGAGTGTGTTGGTGAGACGGAGAAAAGGTCTTGAACAAAGTTCATTTTCTCCTGATTTGTCGGTCTGAAAAATGACATTTTAGTGACACTAAAATGCACCGTCTCTTCTCTGAAATGTCTCTGGCCTAGCTCCCGGCTTATACCAAAAATGGGCGAGGAGATGGATTGTCGGTGGAGCTGAGGCGGCCCGGGTGACGCAGCAGAGCAGACAGATAGCTGCTAGCAACCTGGTACGGCACCCAGCTGTCACTTGGAGCGGCCACGCCCTCATTTATACCTGACTTTAAGCCACAATATAATTAAAAACGGTGAGTTATATAAAAATTCACCCTCCTTACAGTTGTCCTGAACGGGGAAATTAGCAATAGAGACCAAACAGCTTTTTGAACCAGGCTGTAAACATGTTTATTTCAGGCCTTTTAACATGGGGGTCAATGGGGATTGACTTGCTTTTGAAGCCTCAAATGGCCATTTCGAAGAACTGCAGTTTTTAGCACTTCCACATTGGCTTTATTTCTCAGCACTGGAGGTTGCCGCCTGGGCTCAACACATGTACCTAGCTGACGCTTGATGGGAGCCAGAGGATGAGCTTCTTAAGTCAGCTGACCTGCAGAAGCCCCTGTGTGGCGCAGGCAGGCAGAGGAACGGCTCTGAGCTTGTAACACATAGATAAACACTGAATAAACACATTTTCTGGATTAAGACCTCAAGTGTTTCTTCGTGTAAACACGGTTGGAGGTGATCCATCTGTGTGTAATTGTGTGTATCTACAGTATATATATATATATATGTGTGTGTGTGTGTGTGTGTGTGCCTGCCTGATGAGTCGGCTCCAGATGTGTCGAATCCAACAACTCCCAAGAAAACGAATCTTTGATGTGAAACATCATACGGTACACACATCTGTCCGTCCAGCTCTACCGCTTTCTCAGCGACCTGTGCCTGCCGATGTCGCGAGCGGTCCGATCGTGTGTCCGTTCAGGGCGCCGGAGATAAATAGAAAAATAAACAAGCGGACCAGCTGTCAAGCAGACAATCAAACTCCAGCCAGCAGTGGATCGCTTTCATCACAACTGCAGAGGACACACTCTCACGGGAGAACACGATGAACAGGACAGGAAAAGAAAACACAACGATATGACCGAGGAGAAGTGATATTTCTCATAAGATACATTAGATGAAAGCATGAGGTTAATACATGTTGATGGATTAATTCTCTAAACCTCCAGCGTGCTGGAGATGTCACTTTCGACCTTTATCACGAATATCGGTACGCGGTTAAAGCTGACAAGCTTATGAAAACTATGGTTATGACTTTTCATTTCTAACTCTCGTCGTCGTGGCTCACAGAGGCTCCACTGTGGCCATTTATTGTTTTTTTATTCTGGGGACTCTTTTTGAACTAGTAGAAAAAGGTCCATTCGCTCTGACAGGTCCTGAAGTGATCAGAAAGCGCTGGCAGGAATGTGTGTTGTGTTTAGTGATTAAACCCCCCGTTTACACGCAGAGCTGTAGGACTGCAGGATTATTGAATAGCATGCCATGTGGGTATTCATGAAAAACAGGCACATAAAAGGTCAAATACTGATCTGACAATATAATTCAAACTTAAAAATACATGAATAATACATAGAATTTGAAAGTGATTAGAAATGCATCTATGTCTCATTGTTGTCTTTGTGCAACCTGACAGCTAACTTTAATTTGATATCTGTAATAAAAACCTCTTCAGCTTTCGACCACAAAGTTCTCTCTGTGGCCTCCACAACAAACAAACGTCAAAGATGAATACTTTAGTGTGGAATTCCTCTGTAGGGTCGCCAGAAAAGAAGAGGAACAGAGGAGAGGACTTCTGGAAAGAAAACTATTCGTGTTTGTAAAACAAAATAGTTGGGGAGCACAGAAGTGACACGGCATGGTCGTACTCGCCAACCCTCCCGAATTTCCCAGGAAACTCCCGTTTTTCATCGCCCTCTCCCAGTTTCCTTCCCGGGGTTACAATGCTCCCGTATTTCTCCCAGATTTATGACAAATGTACATGTATTTCCTTTTAGTTATCTCAACCTGTTTCTGGCACTGTACAGCGTGTAAAAGTCACAATTACAGCTACACTAAATGTTGTGGAAGAGAGCTGCTCTTGGTCTGAGCTGCGCTCGCCGCTGCACCCAAAGTTGGGCTTTGCTCGATGCAGTAAAAAGCCGTCGTGGTGTGGCGCGAGGCCGCAAGCCATTGGAAATAACGGGTTCCAGAGCGCAGTGGTGTCGTTGTCGCGTTGTGTCTGAAAGGACCTTCAGTGAGGGAGAGAAGGAGAGAGAAATGGAGAGTAGGAGAAAGAAATAGGCCTACTCAAGTAGCGGCAGAAAATGAATAAATGAAAGTGACTAAATGAAAACTGATGATGTCAGAGAGTTCACACCAGATGGGACAGTTACTCCGTATTCGTTCTGGAGAATTAAAAGTAAAATTAAATTCATTTTTTTTGCATTTTTAATTCTTTAAAAGTCACCAGAGAGAAAACAAAGTCTCTGAAACAACATTTTTTTTTCATCTTTGGTTTTGAAATCTTCCCCTATGTTTGAGGTCTGAAGGTCGGCGAGCATGTGCATGGTAATAGATTATCTGGAGTGTAAACTATACAGTACAGTGGCAGACCACAGACACGTCAGCTCCCTCTAAACACCCTGATCATTATTTAAACTGCATCTTCCTCCTAAAGTCCAACCGAGCTCAACAGGACTTAGACGAGACTTAGTGAAACGGAGTCAGTAACGCTGCAGAAGGTTTTCATCCCAGAAAACAACAAGCTGCGATTGTTTATCGGTATATCCACATCATACGCTAACCATTAAGTGTCCCCATCTCTGGTTTTACGACGGATCCAGGCAGAGCGGTTTAAATGTTGGTGTTTAGGGTTTGAGACAGTTTACACCTCTCAGACTGGGACACACTTCCAAAGGTTGGATGTATGTTAATGGGCTGCATCTGTTGACCAGGAACTATTTTTCTGATCATTTTAGACTTATTAAGTCAGCCTGAGCAGAATTAGTTTGCAGTTTGTGGTCAATATTGGTTTATTGTTTGATCATGAAAAACACAAAAGAAGAAACCTCATTTATTTTATTGACTTTTTTTGTTTGTGTTTTTCCTCTTTGAGGCGCTCTCAGAGGTCTGCAGCCAATCACAGCCTGAAGCACGGCTCAGCGAACCCGTTAAAGCCGCTGAACCAGAAAATGAGTCCCCAGGAAAAAGCTGAGCGATCTGACTCATTCAGGTAACATCATCACTTACAGTGGAAACGCATGACAGACAATTACGGTCCCCCCCCCAGAGGAGGACAGCAAAGCAAACACCAGGAGGAAGGGGATTCCTTTTAGTGTGACACAACCTCACTTCCATGTGGTTGTTAAAGGTTAAAGGGCGGAGACTGGACCACAAACAGTCCGACTCCATTAGCAATACTTTAATTTATCCACAAGCTTTTACTGAACCACCCCGTCCTCCACACCAGTGACCCCTCTGCAGCCCCGGGGCTGTGCAGAGTTAGTTAACCATGCTTGACAGGACCTCAGATCAGGTGTCCCTCTCTCCCTGCGGGGAGGAAGCAGCAGGGCCGAGGCGACCTGTAGCCTGAACAGGAGTCTCCTGACATGGGGATCAGACTGTTGCACATGCTCCTACATCACCCGGAGCTCCACAGGGAGGACAGCGAACGTCCATCTCTGACACCTGGGGGGCTCAGCACAGCCCGTCTGAAGGGATTACACTAGATGTACTCTCTGTAATCATGTATTCTTGTGCCCCCACCGCAGAGACAGCATTTTCTAATCTACAGACTGACTTTAACATCCTGCAACACGCTCTGTCGGATCTGAAATCGCTTTTAAACTCAACCACTAAACTCAAGTATGATTTTCTCTCCTGGGTGAACAAAACCTTTCTATTAACACTCTTGATGGTGTCTCTATTTAGTCTGTTGACAATTACAAATACTTGGGAATTTGGATGCACACAAGTCTAAATTTTAAATGCCATATTGACCATCTAGCAAAGAAATTAAAATTCACACTGGGTTTTCTGTACAGGCTAAAGTCCTTTTCTTGACTCAGAATGATTTTGGTGATACTATTTACAGGTTTGCCTCACCATCTATCTTGTCTAAACTTGACCTCCTGTATCCCTCAGCCCTGAGGTGTGTCACTAATCATTGTCCCTTATACAGCATGGTAGGATGGTCATCCCTCACTCTGCGGAGGTTGCAACACTGGTACATTTTAGTCTATAAGATCATCTCTGGCAAACATCCGATTAACTTAAGCTAGAAGTCTGTAATTCTCCACAACAGTTCTAATCTAAGGTCACATAAATCAGTCCTTCTATCAGTACAGAAGCTGTTCCACTACGGTCCTGGTCCTGGAACCATCTGCATGCCAAGCTTAAACTTGAGACCCTTATCTCTTTAAATGATTTTAAACATAGAATAAAGAAAGAGGTCACTGCAAGCTGCAGCTGTTTCAATTAAATAGCAAAACACATGACCTACATGCTGCCCTGTTAACGCTCTGTTTAATGATGTAATGTGTGTTTTGTCGTACCTATTGTTGCTGTCGTGATTCAATGTTGTCTTTATGTGTTGGATGCTGCTATCTGACCGTGTCTTGGCTATAGGTCTCACTTGTAAAATAGGTTTTAATCTCAATGTGACTTCCTAGTTAGAGGGACTGTTTGTAACTTTTTAAGCGTATAAATATACCGGGTCGGGACACATGCCGCTCGCATATGCGCGCTCGCGTGTGGCCGTAGTCTCTTCTCCGCTGCCTGCCTGCTTTCACTCAGACAGCGCGCATTCTCGCTCCACCTCTAGACGTGAACGTGCGCTCACTCCACACTACAGAAGAGTTAGTTTAGCTCTGAGAATATCTAGTGAATGTTCAGTGGACGTTTGTGCAGAAATAACTGCTGCAGCTCCTCCAGACCAACAGAGGTTTCCCGTGTCTCCTGAAGTGACGGGGCTCTGCAGAGAGAAACGGTGTCGTCTCGGTCGCCTCACTGTTTTGAGAGATGCTCGTTCATGTCTATTTAGAGCGAGCCCGACGCTGACTTTCGTTGACTTAACGGCCACAGGTGTTGCTGTTAACAAGCATTTCTGAAAGTTACAAATAGTCCCTTTAAATAAAGGTTATATATATATATATATATATGTTTATCAGGTTATAGATGATTAGCTACTATCCACTTTTTTTAACTGTCAACCATCAGCTCAGGAGACTTTCTTGAAAAAAATCGGAGTAAAAAAGCGTTAAACTGTCGATCATATGTCAGGCTTTAAAAATTCAGCTCAGTTCAAACAGAGCCAACCAGAATTTCACTTGGCAGTCACGCATCTCTGCTCACTGTCTGCATCACCTAGCTGCTTCATAGGATTAATACAAACTACATGCATTTGCCAACATGTACAGTATGTGTGCACTATCACTGGAAACAATCCATCGATTACCGCCGACAGGTCTTGGCACAGTTGACGTCGGAGTTTGATCCAATTCACCACCGTTAGACTCTTTTTCGTCGAACCCTGACGTTTTTAAGAAGAAAATTAGAATGTGGTGAGTGATAAAGAGAGACGCTCAGCATGTGTCCTTCTTGTGCAGAGTTCAAAAGGAGAAACATCTGGACAAAGATGTTACCTCATCTCACTCCCTGCTTAACAGTATTATAAAAAAGAGAGCAACTGTCTTAAATGTTTTAAATACAGTATAACTATCTGTGCTTGATAAGCCTTGTTATCTTAAATCAGGGTGGTTAAAACTAAACTTTCACATCTGTTACTGTTTTACAGTTGACAAAGAATACGTTGCTGTATATTTACAATAATAGCTACACTGGAGTTTCTATTTAAAGCTACTGTAATACATTAAAGCTGCAGTAGGCAGGATATATTTTTGGCATCATTGGGCAACAATCCCATAATAACCTTTCAGCATATTGTAATTCAAGTGTTCTGAGAGATAACTAGACTTCTGCTCCTCCTCATGGCTCTGTTTTCAGGCTTTAGAACATCTAGACCGTGACGGGAGACTTTGACCAATCACAGGTCATTTCATTGAGAGAGCGTTCCTATTGGCTGTGCTCCGGTCATGTGACCAGAACTTGGCGTTCCTTCAACAGATTTCACAATGGCGGCGGTGTCACAAACGTTCTCATTTTCCAGCTAAACCGTGCTACAAGATGATTCTGAGAACATCTGAGGAGAGAAATAGACATTAACGTAACAGAATATTGATTCATATTTGATCAGCGCTGCCTAGTTTGACCGTTTGGTCGGAGTTCAGAGTGATTGACAGCCGGCTCTCATAGACGGCAGCTGGACAGCAGACCTCAGATCAGCTCTGACTGCTTGTTTTCCTCCGGTCTGTGAAATCTTGTAGATTTTGTTAGGAGCACCGGAGGACTAAGAGGCACATGATTATATTCAGGTTACCTGTTTCATGTACTACTGTCACGATATAGCGAACGTTTTATAAAAATAACTTTGTTTAATCAGATTTGCTCCAGTCTGCCTACTGATGCTTTAAAGCAGCTTGTTAAACGTCCTTCTTAAAGTCAATTTCCAAATAAAGTGAAGTAGTGATGTTAAAAGGAAGCAGTCAGTGACGTCAGCACCTCTGGCTCAGCTTTGGTCGACGGTAAACGACTCATTAATGTGAATCTGGCTCACGTTTTGCCATGTTACTCTGACCAAAGTCCCTTATTCTGCTCGCTCTACTGCTTCTTCTTTCTTGACATTTGGCATCCCTGCATCTTTTCCACTCAGCAACCTACATTTTCCCTTTTTATACCTGCATTTTCCATCCTTTTATCCTTCCTTGTTTCCTCTCTTTGCTTTCATCCCTAGCGTCCTTTTCTTTAAGAATTTAATTTCATACAGGCCCATGGTGAAGGGGCATGAAGCACAGCCGCTCCGCACATTTCACATCTCATCCCCTCGGTGACAAACAAAACGCACGCACGCAAAACACTTTAAACTCGATACACGCCAGCGAGAAGGATTACTTAATCGGATGGCGATGTCCCAACATGTCGGACACATTTTTTAAGGCTGCAGCCGTGCATTACAGAAAGAAGGGGGCCTCTTTTATGGTCTTCGAGGAGGCCTCTCCGATACAGCGTGCGTGTGTGTGTGTATAAAGGAGACGGAGTGTGTGTGTGTACACGTGCCAATATGTGTGTTTAAGGAAAGCCCAAGTTACTGTACTAACTGGAAACAAATTACGCTGTAAGCAGAGGGAGCGGGCTGTAATAAGCAGTAATGGGCCATCTGTCCCGGCTAAATAAAGGCCATACATCACCGTCCGACCGACCCGCCGCTCTCTTTGTAGTTCCTGGAAGTAACATGTCGTCGAGTATACCTTCGGTGTTAGACGAATGAGGACCGAGGACTCTTAATCAGGGATGAATGAGCACTTGCCTGTGCTTTTGACTATTTATTGGCGCACGCTGAAGACACACAGAGAGAGTGCTACGCTACAGCTGGGTCTAATTCACAGGCAATGCAATCAATCCAGAAAAGGGATTTTATTCTTTAATAAAACACAAATATTGACACACATTTGGCCTCACCGTTGTCAAATCCGACTTATTGTGAGCTGTAAATGAACGTGGCATTCTGTACACTCACCAATACAAATCAGTAAACGCTGAACCTCCTCGGTCCGTCACTAATTGTAAACATACTGTACACACACAGACACACGTTATTGTCTTCATATCCTTTTTGACCAACTGGGACGGCGTTTCGTTTTGATATTTATCTGAAACTTCCCATCGCCCGAGGAGCTTTAAGTCTTACAACACAAGTGAAATCCGTTCCCACATCGCCGTACCATCTGATATTAGACTGCTCCACATATTGACCTTACATGCTATTGACATTGGACGATATTTCTCCTGATAAATCTTTAAAGCAACTCATTATATGATGATTTAATACAGCTGAGAGAGGAAATAAGAACAGGATATTGTATGAATAAATATGACAGTGAAGAACCTGATGACATGGGGAGAAATAGGTTTTAATGAGACCCACAGTTTCTCATTCGGGCGGTGGGCTGAGATTTACGGAGCTCCCCTCCAGAGTATAAAGGGGAGTTTCAGTCCATCAGAAAGCAGTCGGGGCTCCACCCTGCAGATACAGAGAGTATTGGTGCTTTACACCACATCCATCAGTGTCGAGGTCCGTCTCTGAGCCAGAGAGCTGCAGCAGACGCAGAGCAAACATCTCTCCACAAGTCTGATTAAACGCCGTGACACCCGACCCTCGCTTCCGCTGTTTTTCTTTGTCTGTGTTTTTTTTTTTCCCTCAACTATTTTCATCCACTGTTCGTACTTATACCTACGAAACGTAATGCTCTGTATAACCCGCACAATCGTCAGCCAGGAGGTGGCTTAAGAGTGATAAAGTCTGCGTAGGGAGGAGGTCGGGGTGGATGTGTTTCTTTATATATCCATATGGACGGGTCAAACAAGCACAGGACTTACTGATTTATTCAGGGGAGATTCACTGAGAGCAATGCTCTCTTTTTCAGGAACGCCCTGATCACATTCACACAGTTACAAATTCACACCTGGAAGCTGCCCAGTACAACCACAGTCTGATCTGCTGGACACTGAGCAACTCTACTGGAGCAGTTGGGGTTAAGTGCCTTGCTCAAGGGCACCTCGGTGGAGGTAATGAGGGAGGAAACACTGCTTTTTCCCAGATTAATCCTGCCGGTCCGGGGGACTGAACCGGCGACCTTCCGGTCACAAGCTCTCTAACCTTTAGGCTACCACTGCCCACACATTTACTTACTTAACTAATGCCACCTACGTAAGAAACAAAACAAACATGTTATTTTATGTAACAATTATTCTTATTTTAACCCAAACAGATCTTTTTTATTTTCCTAAACCAGCCCTGTCTCCTAAAGATTACGTTCTCATACAACTAAACTGCATCCTCAATTACAGTTGAAGGGAAATGAATGTTGTCGCGGATTACGTTTGTCTTTGACGGATCACAAATACGTTTGTATTGATAGTCCGCGGGAAGCCATAGCAAGCGACGTAGTACGCGCATAGTAGGTGAAGCAGTATATAGAGCGGCCGTTAATTAAAGTTACGTTAAATAACAATGCTATTGAAAGTGATGTGGTGTAATAACGAGTATAACTAAGGAGACAGTCTTTGTTTTTTTTACTGAACCTAATCAAGTGGTTTTGTTGCCTAAACGGTGTTTATGGCAGAAGAGAGCGCAGCTTGAGCTCATGTTTAAGCTGCGTTCCACACAGCGTGCAGCGCTCAAAGTCGGGCTTTGCTCGATGCAGCAAAAAGCCGTTGGAAAAAACGGGTTTCTGAGCGCAGTGGTGCCGTTGTCGCGTCGTGTCTGACCTTCAGTAAGTGAGAGAAGGAGAGAACAGGTTCTGCAGAGCAGGAGCTTACGCAGGCGCACAGATCGCTCGTGTTGCTGGACATTCGTAGGAAACCGCACCAAAAATGAGTAATAACTTTCCGTAAGATATCATACGAACCTCTGTAGGAGGATCATGTTATTATTTTCTCTGTATCTAATAATAGTTTTCCCTCGCTAGCTATGTCTCCATTCCTCATTTGTGAACAGTTTAGGTGAATTTCCACGAAGAGTACAGGAAAAAATGCATTTTGCTTTTTCAGATTTCTGTTGCTTCTGTTTAGATTATCTTCAAAATGTAGATAAAAACATGTGGATGAAATCTCACTTTCACTCAGTGCCTATTCTCCTCTTATTATCTGTCCCTCTTCCCCCCCTCCTTCTCTCCCCAGCCACAGGTTCAGGATAATGAGCAGAGAGTCAGATCCCGTTTAACCTTTTCACCTGACGTCAGCGGGGAGCTGATTGTCTCTGACGTGACACCGTGAGCGGAGAGCTGCGAGAGCTGGAGAGCTGCAGAGCTGGAGAGCTGGAGAGGGAAAAACGGCAGAACAAGGCCGTTTTCCTGAAAGCTCAGGATTCCTCACATTCAGTGATAGAAAGAACATATGGTTACGAACGGCTGCCGAGCCAATGCATCAGCGTTAAGTCACCGAGGTTAATTGTCCCTTCCAATGTTTTTCTTTGTCCGTGCGCTGTATAAACACACACGTAATTACACCGTATGGCCCGTATTTAGTTTCATTCAACGCAGTCACCTACGCTTTTATTAATCGGGACCGTTTGGCTGCTTCAGCACGCTTGGCAACATGACAGAGAGAAAGGAAAGATTGAAAGAGTGAGAGGATGCACACAAACACACAAGTACATGAAGCTGTAGAAGAGTCGGAGCAGACGGTGCCTTCATGTGCCGTCTGGATAATTTAGATGAACTACTTTGCAGCCAACCTCACAACTTAACGAGGGAGGGAGTGAACATTTTAAAAAGACGAACAGGTTTATGGATCTGCTCTGCAGTCCGTGAAAACTACAGTAGATTAATGCGAAGGTCACATCAACCCAGTGTTTAAGGGATGCTGAAAGCTCATTATCTGCCTCCCCAGCTGCTGTCACACCTGATCTACAGTACAGAGCTGCCTTGGCTCGGTCGGATCTCAAACAGTGGATACGTTTTAATGCAATGTAGTTAATTATCGTTGGATACTTGGACACAGTTTTGTTGCATAAAGAGCCGGTGGAGCGATCTAATTACGCACAGACGGAGCTTGTTGCACTCGATCCAAATATGAGCATGCTTCGGTATGAAATTCCTGTGGATTGATCCAAATGAGTTGTTAAGTGTGTGTGTGTGTGTGTGGTGCATAACTTGTGTGTGATATTATTATATTCTATCATTTTTGTTTATTCGTGTCCAGGTTCCATGTCGTATTGAATTTGTGTCTTCTTTCATCCCAATCGCCAGAAAAAAAACGTTGGCATTGTACGTTTTCTGCCACGGGGTAGGTCGTTTGGTGAAACAATCGGTTAGGTTTAGGCAACAGAACTACTTGGTAAAGGTTGGAAAAAAGATCGAGGTTTGTGTTACCCATACTTGCCAACCCTCCCGATTTTCCCGTGGTCATAATTCTCCCGTATTTCTCCCAATTTATGACAAATTTACCCATTTGTTTTTCCTTTACGTTATCTTTCTGGAACTGAACAGTGTGTATAATCCCTTCTGTTTCCACCCGGACGACAATACAGCTTCACCAACTGTCGTTTCCTGGGTAGGAGAGAGCGGTCTATGCCCGCGACACAGCGCAGTTTAAGCTCATGTTTAAGCTGCGCTCGACACAGTTCACACAGATTTGTTGTTCACAGTGTATCATTATCAGGGAGAACTAGGGTGCGTCCCGTCAGGTTTAGTAGCGCCATACTGTTGAGCACTTTTTTCTCCACCTTGTCTCTGGTCCAAAACAAACTGAAACATGATACGGCATGCGTAACTGTCAGATAGCATCGATAAGAGGAATCGATAGTCACTGAGGCATGAGATGCCAAGAAAGCGGACAACTACGGTTCTCTTTTCCCATCACTAGCACTTTCCTTGCCTGCCACAGTGGCGGGTGTCCTCATGATTTCAACAACGATTTACCCACATTTGGCGGGTGGCGGGTAGCGGGTGCTAATTTCAGACCCTGCATGTAACTAACTTTCACTAACGGTTGCTTGAAATGAAACCTGTCAGCGATTACGACTGTTTTTGGACAACAGAGGAGGTCTATTGCACAGAAGAATAAGCTCCATCAGGCCACACAGACGATACTTGTTAGTAGGATCAATTGTTGATTTTGGTCTTATGTGGGATTTTATTAATAAAAGGAAAGATATAGAATATCACCAGGCTTCTCCTTTAATGGTGTAGAAAATCCATTTACCCATGCACATTATTATTATCACATTACTTTAAGACTTGCTTTAATGTGGAGGTAAATGCTACCGTAGCCGGACAAAAAGGTTTACCCACGGAAAAACATATCTGGGATGAAGACATGAGGTGAGTTTTCCACTCCGCTCTGCCCGCTGCTGTGTTTACCTCGCTGTCATGAGCTCATTAAATCATCAGGCGGTATAATTTATTGTTTACAATGAAAAGGAAGACATTGATAAATCACAGATTTCTAATTGAAACCTCCTCTGTGTCGCATATCGAGGTTATTCCCCTCAGACTCGGTGCCTTAAAGTGCTTGGCAGGAATTATAAACCCATCAATATGGTCGCCATCAGGAATGAAAGGACAGATGGCCCGACCATTTCAAACACCAGAGACCCAAACGTTCACGTACATTTTTCCTTTTTTAAATAAAAGAAAATTAAGCATCTTTTTTTTTTTTATTGTGGCTCTATTTTCTGCAGCTCCTGAGATGTTTAAACAGCGACGTAAACAAGGCTGATGAAGTTGGTTAAGGTTGTATCTGAAGCAGGCAAAGTCCAACACCAACGAATGGCAGCGCTCACAGCGTGACGACAACAGCAATACCAAACATGCATAAACATAAACCACTCCAGAGAGCTTGTTTACTGAGTTAGGATTGGATTTCCTCGAGGATACCGAAGCTAAACTTGTAAACATTCCCCATATTTCTCATAGAGTCGATAATCCACACCAGATAAGGCTCTTTGAAACTCATTTTATGAACATTAAAAGCTGAAACTAGGGTTGTAAAGCTTTCCTCTGCAGGTATATGTACTTAAACTGGTGCTCTGTAACTCCTACCTGCTTTTCCACTTCATCCATGTGTTTACACTTCAGACAATCATTGCACTCTAATCACAAACACGACTCCACTCAACGCGGGTCAGGACGACCTCGCCCTGCCTCACATCTGTCCTGTAATCACTGAAACAGTAATAAATCCACCGTTTAAAGCAGAATAGCAACTGAATTATTACATGATGCTTTGAAAATATATTTAGACCTGCTGTAGGAGCCTGGGGTTTTTCCCATTAATTAAGTTAATTTGAATTTAATTTAGAGATGTACGTTATGTTCAGAGCCTTTATTCACCAAAGGATAGTAGAGAGGTGACAGGAGATGATGGGATGGTGAGAGAGGGGGAATGAATCACAGTAAATGTCCTGTTGTCCTGGGGCCGAAAGAATATGATCTAAACATGATTAAACCTCCGTGACAACATAAACACACACACGTATACACACTGTATGCGCCCGATCCGTCCTGCATGTACACACACACACACACACACAGCATATACCGCCGGCTTCTGATGTGAGGACAGCTGCAGCGTCAACAGGAATTCTTCCCAAGTCAAAGAGGTAAACTCTCTAGTATTAATGTAACAAATTAGTTAACGTTAGATTGTCCGATGTTAACGGCAACGTTGCAGTTAGCGCTCGCTAACGAGCCGGCAGCCGACGTTTGTACAGTGAGGAGCTGGTGATAACATTATGTTAACTATGAGGAGTCAAAACTCCGCCACAGCTCAAATCATGTTACTGATGTTAACCACTTATTTACTTAGTGCTGTCTTCAGCATGTTGCCACGGACAAAATGCATTCATTGCCGTGTTGTTACCCAAAGAGACGCCCCCTTCGTCTCTTTGGGTAACAACACGGCAATGAATGCATTTTGTCCGTGGCAACATGCTGCTCCTCTCCTCATGACAGGAGCATCTGGTCTCCTCCAGCTTTAGGACGCGCAGCTAGCAGCGCCGGCACAAAAAAAACGGTATTCCGGACGGCCTTAATTTGTACACTGAAAATGAAACTGAACGTTGTGAACACGAGAAACAAACAAACCGCTGTAAGTTAAAGTGAAACTTAACGCACGGGACACGAACAGCGGACTGCTGGATGAAAGCCTTGTGTGTGTTGTTGTTTTACCACACGCTGACGGCTGTGACAAAGCCTCGGTATTTCACGCCCTGGGAGTGAAAACGGGCGGCCAGAATCCAGGCCTTACAATCTGCTTTCTTCATAAAGCGCAGAGACTGTAGTTCTGATTTTCTACTATGATACAGACATGTATGGGTTTTAGAAAGTAAGTTAAAGTAATTAGAATGATTTTAACAAGAGCACTGCTTATTGTAATAAAGTCACAGTGTAGACAGAGTAATTGATTTACTGTGTGTATTCATATAAACGTGCTACATGTGCATCACAAATGCATTATATTGTTCGGTACACAATCATGTTTTCATGATGTCATTTGAACAAAATCATATGTCCATGTTTTTATGTGTAACTTTTACTGTTCTTACCAGATGTGTCTTTCTTTAGAAAACCAAGACGAGAGAGACAGAGAGAGAGACAGAGAGAGAGAGAGAGAGAGAGACAGAGAGAGGGAGGGAGGGTGAAAATGAAGCCGCCTATTTGTGCCACATGTGGTGCAAAAGCGATGTGAGCTAAACGAAGATCGAGGTGATTTGTAATTTGTGTTCAATAATATTGATGTCGAGGCTACTGTAAGAAAGATAAGGATCCCTGGCAGGGGTCTGTGATTTCAGAAAATCTGGAAAAAGTCAAGCCAAATGGTCGTTGTTTAGATCAGCTGCAGGCGTGTTTTCACTGACAACCACAATGTGGGTTTGTGGTCGATACCGGGTCCATACGAAACCTGGACTGTTTGGCAGAAAAATCACACAGATACACACTCGCATTTACACACACACACACACACACACACACACACACACACACACACACACACACACACACACACACACACACACACACACACACACCGGCCGTCGACACATGTGAGCCGAGGCTTGTTTGTGCAGAGCATTCCAGCGTGACGCTTCCCCGGCACATTAAAGAGCCCCCCCCAGCAGGCCAAGCTGTGCCCCCCCCCCCCCGGACTCATCCGTTGGGCCAGGGTAGGGGGTCCTATTTGCTTTATCACATTTGTTTTGATTCTGCAGTCGGTATCCAATAGCGGCCGCAAGTGCTGAGCTCTGAGTTTGTTGTTGTACTGTATGCATGTCCTTTTGAAGTGCCGGGAAAACCACCGCCGACCTCCGCCGAGAAAACACCCCTCATCAGACTCTCTGTGCATCGACAGCAGCGACAACAGAGAGGCTTCCACGCTCACCGGCTCTTACCTGCTCAATCAGCACTCTGTTAGTTACACTCTGTAAGAAATTATTTTACAAGCACAATAGTCTCAGGGAAGTCCTGAAGCTTGTTAAAACAGCTAGTGAAAGAGGAGCAACTACAAAGACTGATTTCATTTTGCAGGGAGGTTATCTGGTTGGTTAGCCTCACAGTCTGCAGGACTCGGCCAGTCAGCAAAAAGAAAAATGACACAAAGTCATGGCTTCTCAAAATGTGCTTCACACTAAACACAAATATAACCAACTTACTATAACTTTGGAAGCAGGCGGCAACCTCTGGTCTGAAAAGTGAAGCCAATGTGTGTTAAACATTAAACATGAGAAAATGAGCCTACTTCTCTCTTGATTTATTCCCTCAGTAAACATTGTAAACATGAGTTTAGGGTCTCAATCGCTAGTTTCAAGTCTTCTTCAATACAGCATGATGTTCATGTAGTAAATGATGGTCCCATTTAGAGTCAGATAGACCATAAAGAGGGGATGCTTTAGGGCTTAGTGGCTACCTCGTGATGACAGGTCGCTACCACGGCGTTGTCCTGTCTGGGAGTTGTCCGTCTTTTCATCTTAAAACTTTAATCCTTTCACAGCATGTTTTCACTTCATGAGAATTAATTATAACATTTAGCTCCACCCTGTCGTGTCACTTCTTGTTGCAAAAAACAAGATGGCCAAAACACTGAATTCGAGGCTTCAAAACGGCAGTCCACAAACCAACGGGTGACGTCACAGTGACTACATCCACGTCTTATATACAGTCTAGTGTATGTATGTCAGATCTGCTGCAGGGCTACAGCAGCACAACAGTGAACACATGAAGTGTGATATGTGATGGACTACAACTACTTCTGCAGAAGCTTCAAGAAACAAATACTGACAAGAGCTGCAAAGTTCAGCTAATATCTAAAAGATTGACATCTGAATAACTACTCTTGCAGTAGCTACCCTCCGGGGTATCACTGCTGCAGACTTAGACTCAGTTTATGATGGTTAATGTTAGCAAACTGCTGGAAGGTGTGGATTATAGCTGGTGCTGTTTACAAGCCAGACACATACTGTGACTCACCGAGACGTCTTTAACTGCTTTTTACACCCAAAAATCCAGACGTTCATGATTATATTTGTCACCAACATCAGATTGAAAGTGGCGCTAAAAACCGGTGATGACACAGTCGACACAGCTACATCTGCACGCTGTGATTGTCCCGGTGTGTGTGTGCGTCTCTGACATAAAGATAAAGCTGCATCATGGCTGAGTCATTGCAGAGCAGACAGAAGATAATGATCTGTGGACCTGGATGCGTCTATCCCCCCACACCCCTTCCCCCTGAACTCTTGACTGCACCAACCCCAACCACAGGAGCCTTCCCTGGCTATAGCACGTCTGAGAGGTGGTTGAAGGAGAAGGGGGTCCTTGTCACTTGTGTCTCCCTGTTGGGACGTATACGGCAGCCAGACCCACCAAGCACCCATCAGGAAATGCTTAAGGTCGTGTTAGATTCACAAACACGTACAGATACATGTGCTTCACAGAGGCATGTCCACACTTAAAGGGACTATTTGTAACTTCAGAAATGCTTGTTAACAGCGACATCTGTGGCCGTGAAATCAACGAAAGTCAGCGTCGGGCTCCGCTTGCTCGCTCTACATAGACATGAACGAGCATCGCTCAACACAGTGAGGAGACACACGTCAGCTAAAAGCACAATATCACTCTATATTCCAGCTGCTTGGCAGTAATGTTAGCTGACCAGACCAAGGTCTCTCCATGAATCACTGCTGATCCTAGTGTTGGCTTTTCCTGCTGCAGCACAGGCTTCAGCAGTAACTTGTCGTCTCCGCCCGCAGCCGGAGAGAGCAGGGGAGACACCGGCACCCGGTCGGTAATGAGGCGACACCGTTTCTCTCTGCGGAGCCCCGTCACTTCACAAGACACGGGAAACCTCTGTTGGTCTGGAGGAGCTGCAGCAGTTATTTCTGACCAAACGTCCACTGAACATTCACTAGATATTCTCAGAGCTAAACTAACTCTTCTGCAGTGTGGAGTGAGCGAGCGTTCATGTCTAGAGGTGGAGCGAGACAGCGAGAACGCGCACGCTGTCCCGAGTGAAGGCAAGCAGAGGAGACGAGACAGCGGCCATACGTGAGCGCGCATGTGTACCGACCCGGTACATTTATACGCTTAAAAAGTTACAAACAGTCCCTTTAAAATACGAAAATTGGGCAGAAACAAGACAGAAAACTACCAGGCTTGTACTTTTTTCCTTCCTCAGAGGAAGGAGGGGCTGAAAAAGGGCTGGGGGGAGGATGTATTTTTAGATGGAGTGAATAACTGCCGAGTCACCGTGTGAGTAAGTCTGACTAGAACAGAAAATAAAAAGCACACAGAGAAATGCTGAATGAGTAGAATACACTACAGGACCAGGAGGTTTTATCCCGCAGAAATCACTTCCACATGGCTGACTCATAGGAGCCAAAACAAGACTGTGATTAATGATATTTACTGGCACATTGTCAATGTGCGTACAATATATGCACCACAGCTATAAGCTCCGATCCGTACCACCGCCGGCTCAACACATGGAGGTCATTCATTCTCATGTGTTGAATGTCTTGACAGTGTTGGTGGTTTAACATATCAGCGAGAAGCAGAGAGGCAGTGATTGGAAAATTGGAGATATGTGGCAGGCGGTGTGATAAAACAGGGAGAGATGGAGATGGAGATGGAGAGAGGAGGGAAAACTTGAACCACATACCTGACATGAAGGAAGGAGGACCACAGGGAGACGCCGTTGTGAAGACATGAGGGAGAGAAAAAGAGAGGTTAATGGTAAAGAATAACAATAAAATGAATTTCAGCAGTGTGCGTATACGCCTGTGAGTGAGCGTGCATAAATGTATGCATGAGGCTGCATCTGTCTGCCAATGTCTCAGCTCTCCAACCTAAATAAACCTCCTGCAAACCACAAATCACACACACATTTGTTCTTTACACTTTAAAGGATCCTCTAAACCTGACCTTAACCATCACAGCCACATGCCTAACCCCAACAACCCTTAACCTTAACCAACGCCTCAACCCTAAAACCAAGTCTGCACAGCACTTTGAAGAAGTGAGGACCAGTCAAAATGTCCTCACCGTCCAAAAATGTCCTCACTCTCAAGGTCTACAACTCACATTAGTGCTCATGAAGATGGAAGTAGAGAGCGCAAACACACAGAACAGCACACATGTGGCCTAAAGATCCCAATAGTTATTATAACCTTTATTTGTGTAGCACTTTTTAAAGCAAAGTTTCACAGGAAAAGACAAACGCCAGAACAATAAACTAACAGAAAGGAGTTTGATCCCTCGATACGACCCAAATTAATCAAAGGGGTTAAAAAGAGACCACTTAATACAGATATGGTAATTTATATAAATTACTTTTTGGCAGTTATTTAAATCATATAAATCGAGATGAAATGAAAAATGCTTTTTTAACCTTTTTGGATCACATCCCCGGTCACATTGAGCACCTATTCAACCAGCCCGTTCTCATTCCGACGATTTGTCACGGCGGTCTGCATTTGATACCGCCACAAAAGGCGTCCTTTAATCGGCGGTATGAGACGCACCGGGCTTTCCATTAACTACAAGGAATATTAACCGCTTAAAGAAAGTGCTCTGGTGACGTTGTTTAAAGAGTGAAAGAGACACAGATGTCGGAGGGGAGGTGGATGGGTCCAACAAACACAAGGTTTTCATCGAGGAGACCGCTGTTCGCGTCCCGTGCGTTGTGTTTCACTGTCATGTTACAATCAGCTGTTCGTTCGTGTCCCATGTTCACAGCGTCAAATCACAAAAGTGTTTTTGTTTAATTCACATCATTAAACCTGCAGTAGGCAGTAGAGAGAGAGAGAGAGAGAGAGAGAGAGAGAGAGAGAGAGAGCATTCATATTGGCTGTGCTCTGGAGCTTGGCGTTCCTTCACCAGATGTTACAATGGCGGCAGCGTCACAAACTTTCTCATTTTACAGCTAAACCGTGCTACAAGATGATTCTGAGAACATCTGAGGAGAGAAATAGACATTAACGTAACAGAATATTGATTCATATTTGATCAGCGCTGCCTAGTTTGACCGTTTGGTTGGAGTTCAGAGTGATTGACAGCCGGCTCTCACAGACGGCAGCTGGACAGCAGACCTCAGATCAGCTCTTACTGCTTGTTTTCCTCCGGTCTGTGAAATCTCGCTGATGCCGTTAGGAGCACCGGAGGACACAGAGGAACATGATTTTGCTCAGGTTACCTGTTCCTACCTGTACTACTGTCACGATATAGCGACTGTTTTATAAAAAGAACTTTTTTTAAAATCATATTTGCTCCGATCTGCCGACTTCAGCTTTAAGCGCGTGTTTACTGCGACCAAAAAGTGACACCGAGGGGTCTGACAAAGTGTCAGTATGTGACGAGTTAGAATGAGAAAACATATATAACAATATATGCAAAAATAAATACATGTCTTTGTATTTTTATATCAAAATTCAATTTCCACTCAGATGAGGTGTGTGTCTTTGGTCTTTGCAGAAACGCTCCAAGTGATGCACAGAAATGTGTTTATGCCATACGAGACACTCTGCATGCATGTGCAACAAACTGTGGGCCGATCTAGATATATTGGAGATCCCTCAGTTCAATGACTCTGGACACAAGGGGGAGCCTTTTGGCAGCCAAGCAGGTGAGAAGCTGCTTTATACTGTACATGAATCTTTCATCCGCTGACGGTGACATGAGGAAACCATAGCTAAAATCCTTCCCGTTGTTTTTGGTGAAACCTCCACCACCTCATAAACAACGCCCCAGAGTTCGTTACGCAACATACCATCCATTAATCAGGGGCATTGGCACTTTAACGGCCAACCCCAACCCGTTTTCTAGCCACTGACTGATTTATAAGCAACAGAAGAAGAAAGTTATTCTCTGTGAAGAGGCACTTTCTCACAGTGACGGAGTTGGTTAGATTTACTGACAGGCGGGACGGAGAAGACACCACAGTAAACGTCTCCACCTGCAAATAATAACAACGTGACCGTAAACATCACTTTACATTTCTAAACAGCGTGAGAAGATTGGCTCGGACTTCTCTTCTACTCCTCTCCTGTCTTCCTCCATCCATCTCTGCATCCGTTCTCTTCCTCCAAAATCAACTCTCTTTCATCCCTCACTTTCACTTTGGCTCACCCGATCAACGTCTCCGTCCACCTTCGTCCTCCTCCTCCCCATCTTACCGCTAACGTTCCCGTCTGCTCTGCTGCTGAATGAGCGGCGGCGGCATCGCACAGAGAGCCTCTCTGACACTCATTAAAGTTAGATTACCACGGCGGAGTTCATCAAAGTCACATTATTGCAGCGCAGCTCATCAAAGTCAGAATCTTTACGTTTTTTTTTTACGGTTCACGATCTGGATCAACGAGGATCAACTGAGATCTGCACTCTCCGTTTTAACTTGATGCCTGAAGCATCCACTCTACAATGCATGTGGACAGAGAAAGAGAGAGAGACAGGTTGGATAGTTGCTGAGGGAGCACGGATGCTCCGAGACCGGGGTGGTGCTGCACAGCTTAAAACAACCTGACAAGAGCAGATGTGTCATCTTAATGGGATACCTGTGCTGCAGACCAAACCAAGCCAGGACAACAGACACATGCACGCCTTGTATGCAGCTGAGGTCTAGAGCAGGGGTCAGCAACCTTTACTATCAAGAGAGCCATTTTAGGCAACAAAAAAAATCTGTCTGGAGCCGCAAAACATTTGAGCATTGTGATGAAGGTAACTCAGTTTATAGTCTAAGTATATAATATATAAGTCTAATGCAGTGAGGGCCAAAGAGACAATGTACTACGGAGTATTAGGGCCACATGGAGGGAACAAACATCTGGGATTTACAGAATAAAGTCATAATATTACGAGAAAAAAAGTCGTACAACAATGATAAATAAAAATGAAAATGTAAACAGAAAACAGTTATTCATTTCCATTTTTAAAGAGCCACAGGGAGCCACAGGAGAGGAGCTGAAGAGCTGCAGGTTGCTGACCCCTGGACGAGAGCATACAGGACACATGCTGAAGTCATGTGAAAGAGGCAGTTGGAAACCTTCTGGCGATGTATAGCAAAATTATCCAACTATCTGACACATTGTTGGAGAAAAACAACAACCTCTGTCGTCTGGTGCATCGATCTGATTTTATGGGCCGATCCCATAGTGATCCAGTGAAAGCCCTAAATCTTGTTATCTCTCTTTGACCTGCGTAGCCTGGATGTAAGGCTTCCAAGTCTCGTATTTCCTCTGGGCTTGTCGCGGTCTGGAGTCTCAATCACAGAAACACACAAAACCAAGGCCACTGAAATATAACCTGATCTCTCCAAAGACAAAACGGTATGCTTTTTATGTGGACGTTTTGCATGTTACTATGAGAAGTTAATGTTTCAAATAGGAAAGAGACCTAATCTCTATCACACACCTTTATCCAGGACGCCCTCCCTCCTTCCGTCTTTTAACCTCTGCTTCCTGGTTTGTGTCTTTTACAGTAAAAGTCACAAGTAGTAGCAACATCTACAGCTCTCTCTGAATATTATCATTATTATAGCTACATGTTAAAAATCAGATCCTTATGTACACATACAGACAACCATAAACACTGTTTACATCGTACGTTGTCAATATACAGCACTTGATTTTACATCCATCAGGGTTGAGATTAGATTAAATACCCCTGGAAGTGACCTTACATGTGAAGGCGGACGCATGTGTGGGTCCATGTAAATGATATATCTCTGCATCCCGCCGCCCTTATTTTATTTATTTTTAATTAACTTATTTGTTTATTTAATCTATTATTATTATTATTTTTTTCTCTTAGTATTCTTATTAATTTGTTTATATTTTATTTCCATTTGGAATGCTGATGTTGTTTTCTCTAATTTACTTATTGTGTTTGTTTGTAATTAAGAACTGTAAATTGCATATATGAAAACAACCTCAGGAAAAAAAGGGAAAAAATAAAGTACAAAAAAAAGACATGTAAATACCAAGTTATCAGTTCAATAAATAATTGTTAAATTGACTGCAAGCCGGTATATATCGGGGTCAAAGCACCCAACGCAACTCAGAAGTGAAGTGAACTCAACCAGGCAACCAGGAGGACAAAACTTGACGTTTAATATGCGTTTCTTTGTATGCTTGGACACGTTGATATAAAATCTATGTAGAAAATGTATAAATAACCTATGGAGTACAAAATATCAATAAAGAAAACATTTCCTTCACAAGTTTCCAAAACCCAAAGTGAGGTCTTAAAGCCTCTGAAAAACTTCTATATAACATTTAATATCAGTAAAGAAGCAACGATTAAAGTTAAAGTTGTAATTTCATACTCAAAAGATTCAGCTAATCTGCTTCATCAGGACTTTGTGAAAGTGGTTCGGTCCGATTTAGCACCGTCGGTGTGTGAATGGGTGAATGAATGAGCAGTACATTGTAAAGCGCTCTATACAAGCAGCCGTTTTCACAACTGGCACTACATTTCAAATACTGCCAAGTTCTGATTGGCGCACAAAAATACTTCTTCCACCTCAAACAAAACAAACAAACAAATGTAAAATAACCAACGTTAGTTCGTAGTAAGAAGCAGAATAAGAGAATCTGTTTCAAATTGCTTATTACCCTACATCTTCCCAATAGTTAATGATCCCAGCGGTATTCAAACTAAAGTGATATGAAACAGAAAAGTAAATTCACGTTTCAGAGGTTTTGCCTGGTATGGTGGTATTTTTACTTGATAAATGACTTACTGTGATTTATTAAAACTGTCACTAACTTGATCAATCAATTCGATGAATGAATCAATTACTTGACTAATTGTTTAGTCTAGTTAGGATTTGTTCTGTTAAAAGAGCGACTGATAACAGCAGGTCAGCTCGGTGGTTTGGTTTACGTCTCCTCTCTGATCTGTCTTCTGCTTCTTCTCTCTGCTGCCCAAACCATGCTGTTCTCATTACAGCTACTTTACGGAGACTGCACAGACACACACACACACACACACACACACACACACACACACATATATATATATATGTATACACACACACTGAGCCTCTCCCTCCACCAGACCTGTAACTGAAGATGCCTCTGCAGCTCAGTTTTTTTGACGTACTGCCGTAAGTCGAGCCAAGGTGGAAATCAAACGTGTTATGCTTTAATGTGATTTATAAATTATTGTTTTGGTGTAGCTGGAAACATCATTCTGTTGGACACGGAGGTAATTCTCGGGGATGATGGATGACTTCCACGGGAGAGGAGTTTAAAAGTGATATTCTGTACAGGAGCGCTGTGGTCGCGGCGGTCCTGTGGTGACTGCAGTCTGCCGTAACTCATAATGATTATTATAAATTCCATAAAGTAAATGAAAACATTCTCCTGGGTTTATTCTCTGTCATGCCAGATACTTTAGGAGACGTGTGTGTGTGTGTGTGTGTGTGTGTGTGTGTGTGTGTGTGTGTGTGAGTGTGTGATTGAGTGTGTGTGTTATGTACAGTATATTTTACAGAAGCGGTGCAACAGTTCAACAAGCCCACGGTTCGGTTTGTATCGCTGTTTTTGGTTTCAGTTTGCTTTGTTTTGCACATTTGGGAGAAGAAAAAACATGGTAATGCATGATATTTCTATTAGATATGAAGCCATAACGCTAGGCTACTAGGTCTATGTTCAGATAACCGCCTCATCCACGTCTCGGGCACCTCATCAGATAATAAGCAGGCCTGTATTTAATATTGGTGCAACGGTTCAACAAGCCCACAGTTCGGTTTGTACGTCATTGAACGGTTCAGTTTTCAGGAGGTTCAGTTCGGTTATGCATCCCCACTTCATCACTTCACCTCACTTCATCTTCAACCTCTTATCCGGGGTCGGGTCGCGGGGCAACAGCTCTAGTAGGAGACGCCAAACTTCCCTTTCCCGGGCCACATTAACCAGCTCTGACTGGGGGATCCCGAGGCGTTCCCAGGCCAGTGTGGAGATATAATCTCTCCATCTAGTCCTCGGTCTTCCCCGTGGCTTCCTCCTAGCTGATCAGCCTGGAACACCTCCCTAGGGAGGCGCCCAGGGGGGGGCATCCTTACTAGATGCCCGAACCACCTCAGCTGGCTCCTTTCAACGCAAAGGAGTGGCGGCTCTACTCCGAGTCCCTCACGGATGACTGAGCTTCTCACCCTATCTCTAAGGGAGATGCCAGCCACCCTCGTGAGGAAACCCATTTCAGCTGCTTGTCCCCGCGATCTAGTTCTTTCAGTCATCACCCAGCCGTCATGACCACAGGTGAAAGTAGGACACAGTAATGTAACTTAGATACATCTACTTGTCTACTGATTGTGATTTAAGAGTTTGACCTCAAACATCAATACTGGAGCTGCACAGACTTTCTATGGAGTGATGAAGTGATAGATTCCTGTCTCTCTCTCTCTCTCTCTTGTCTTTTCAGACAAACATACACACACATACACTGACCTATTGAACAACAGGGATTGGCCTAACCCCTGCATAGATCCTTATCACCTCTCTTCCCTCTCCCCAGAGGGCTAAAACAACATGGATCAACATGTGGCCCGTTTTCATTCTGCAGCGTCCAGGCTCTCTGCACCACGGGGGGTGGAGGGGGGCTACAGATCGCAGAGATACCGCGACCATTAGCTCGCTGATGGCATCTCCGGATCGGCCAATCAGAGCGTGAGAGGAAAAAA
>CAKAOI010050302.1:49945-63615 GCA_916701655.1 Sebastiscus albofasciatus
ACACACACACACACACACACACACACACACACACACACATATATGTATATATATATATATATATACACACATATACATACACACACTGAGCCTCTCCCTCCACCAGACCTGTAACTGAAGATGCCTCTGCAGCTCAGTTTTTTTGACGTACTGCCGTAAGTCGAGCCAAGGTGGAAATCAAACGTGTTATGCTTTAATGTGATTTATAAATTATTGTTTTGGTGTAGCTGGAAACATCATTCTGTTGGACACGGAGGTAATTCTCGGGGATAATGGATGACTTCCACGGGAGAGGAGTTTAAAAGTGATATTCTGTACAGGAGCTCTGTGGTCGCGGCGGTCCTGTGGCGACTGCAGTCTGCCGTAACTCATAATGATTATTATAAATTCCATAAAGTAAATGAAAACATTCTCCTGGGTTTATTCTCTGTCATACCAGATACTTTAGGAGACGTGTGTGTGTGTGTGTGTGTGTGTGTGTGTGTGTGTGAGTGAGTGTGTGTTTTATGTACAGTATATTTTACAGAAGTGGTGCAACAGTTCAACAAGCCCACGGTTCGGTTTGTATCGCTGTTTTTGGTTTCAGTTTGGTTTGTTTTGTACATTTGGGAGAAGAAAAAACATGGTAATGCATGATATTTCTATTAGATATGAAGCCATAACGCTAGGCTACTTAATGGTCACGTAGGCCTATGTTCAGATAACCGCCTCATCTACGTCTCGGGCACCTCATCAGATAATAAGCAGGCCTGTATTTAATATTGGTGCAACGGTTCAACAAGCCCACAGTTCGGTTTGTACGTCATTGAACGGTTCAGTTTTCAGGAGGTTCAGTTCGGTTATGCATCCCCACTTCATCACTTCGCTTCACTTCATCTTCAACCTCTTACCCGGGGTCGGGTCGCGGGGGCAACAGCTCCAGTAGGAGACCCCAAACTTCCCTATCCGGGCCACATTAACCAGCTCTGACTGGGGGATCCCGAGGCGTTCCCAGGCCAGTGTGGAGATGTAATCTCTCCACCTAGTCCTGGGTCTTCCCCGTGGCCTCCTCCCAGCTGGTTGTGCCGAGTCCCTCACAGATGACTGAGCTTCTCACCCTATCTCTAAGGGAGACGCCAGCCACCCTCCTGAGCCCATTTCAGCTGCTTGTCCCCGCGATCTAGTTCTTTCAGTCATCACCCAGCCGTCATGACCACAGGTGAGAGTAGGACACAGTAATGTAACTTAGATACATCTGCTTGTCTACTGATTGTGATTTAAGAGTTTGACCTCAAACATCAATACTGGAGCTGCACAGACTTTCTATGGAGTGATGAAGTGATAGATTCCTGTCTCTCTCTCTCTCTCTCTTGTCTTTTCAGACAAACATACACACACATACACTGACCTATTGAACAACAGGGATTGGCCTAACCCCTGCATAGATCCTTATCACCTCTCTTCCCTCTCCCCAGAGGGCTAAAACAACATGGATCAACATGTGGCCCGTTTTCATTCTGCAGCGTCCAGGCTCTCTGCACCACGGGGGGTGGAGGGGGGCTACAGATCGCAGAGATACCGCGACCATTAGCTCGCTGATGGCATCTCCGGATCGGCCAATCAGAGCGTGAGAGGAAAAAAAAGCTCTCGGCCAATGGGAGCGGACATCCGTGTCATGCCGCGTCTGCAGTCTATTAAAATACAAACTTGGCTAATAAATCGCTATCGCCTTTTCCTGTCCACTGTGAGCTTTGTACAAATTGGTGAACCTGCACAGCCTGACTCAGTGTTAGTAAGGTAATTACACGGAGATGTGGGGGGTGGGCGGATGAGAAAAGAGACTGAAGGAAGGAGTGAAACACACTGGTTTTATTACAGTCTGTTAGTGATGGAAGGAGGGATGAATCTCTTGTGCTGTGTGAGCGGGTGGTTAAGGATGCCTTCAGGAGACACTCTGCTGGTACACTCAGTAAAACAGGACTGCACATGTGAGCTGCAGATGAATAACAACAGATTCTCTCTCTAAAAACCTTTATTCCCATGCTTTTGTTTCTGATTTGTCATTTCGCCCATCTCCTCTCTCTCATATCTCCACCATCTTCTTCTCCTGTCATTTTTGCTTTCATCCCGTGCAGACTGGATGCATCGACGCCGGTTCCCATATGCTTCTAGCTGAGAGTCAGCTGTCGCTCTTATCGCAGAGTGACGGGCCGGGTCACACATCTGGCAACCCCTGGCAGGGAAGTCCCCTACCCATCAACCCCCCCGCCCGCTTTATGGAGCCGACTGGATCGAGATCTTTCGTAGGCTTTTACGCCTCCTGAAACAACAAAATCCGATGCAGAACCAAAACATCGAGAAGGAGGTCTGTCTTTCATCTCGGAGCTGAGCAGAGGTTACACATGCTCTTGCTCAACGGGCCTTTCAGCACTGCGCTGCGCTAACACAGCATTTTATCAATTATCAATTAATCAGCGATTCATATAATGATCTCCCTCTTAATCTCTGATCATCCTCCGCTGGCCATTTAAAGCTCGACTCCATCAGTGTTCTTTTCCAGGTTTTTTCAAATGGAAAAGTCCACTCAGCCGTCAGCAAGAGACAGTGATGTAGGTAAAGCAAGCTAATCAATTTGGAAATAACTGAAAAATGAATTTTAGCCACCTAAAAAAATCATTATCAGTTTAAGTGTACACTATATTTAGAATATTTTCACAGCTTTACCTCGCCACCAGATGGCCCTTTCCGACTGGGAACCGAAGCCGTTATATTGCTCTTTTCAAAGCCACCAGACTCCATTCACAAAAACAGTAATTTGAACTCGCAGAACACAGGAGTTGCTGGTCTACCGCTGCATCGATTGGTCGGTTTGCGTTATTGTGTGACTTTCGGGTTCAAACTAACGTGACATCCAGACAGCGATACAGTGCTTAGCTCCTGTCTGCTTCTCTGAACTGGGAGCACGCCGACCACCATCTAAATTACTGGAAATAATACACTGACTATGTATAAAGATATATGCGGCACCGTCATTATGCAGAAACCTACGTCACGTGAGAAAACGTTTTTAGAAGGGCTTGGGAAAAAAACATTTTACTTCGACCAAAATTTGAATGTTCAGATTTGAACACTGTGACGCTACAGAATGATATGAAAACCTCAAATAATGGACCCCGCCCTTTGATAAATGACTCATCAGGTTATGTCATTACAGTTTCCATTTCCCCCACATGCCTCCCTTTCCTCTGCTTGTTTTCCTTCCCATCCGCTCAGTCCAGTTTTGTGGGTCACCCAGTTACTGAGGCCGAATGAAAAGAGCTGTTTGGAGAGCAGCTCGGCCGCCTGTCGTGACAAAGCTAAGTCCTAAAACTAACGGAGCCCATTGAGTGAGCGGAAGGCCGCTAATCTCCTCTATAGATACACCCTGCAGTCCTAACCGGCAGACTGGAAGCACCGAGTGCCACATACTGCAGCTTTAACATAGACCCACAGCAGGCTGAAGATACAAGCTGCATTGTGATACACGCACCGTGCCAAAATTCCCAGAGAGACATGTAATGGTGTTAGATGCAGATTTATTGATTTTACTTCAATGACTAATCTAACGCAGCTGTCTGACTGGCATATATTCTAACTGTATTTACGATTTTCCACATCACACGCCATACCATATTACGGTATCCATATTTTACTGTGCTGCAAAGAAAAAACAGGGTTCACAAGTGGTATGTTGCAACGGTCAAAATGTGGCATCTCACATGGCATCTAATTACTTCAATCGATCCTCCAGAGAATGAATGAAATGAACCAATGTGGCTTTGATTACAGACTCTCATGTGTGTGTGTAACAGTGTAAGTGTGTGTGTGTGTAACAGTGTAAGTGTGTGTGCGTGTGTGAGAGAAAGCGTCTGTCTTTGAGCATGAGCACAAACGTGTGTGTGTGTGTGTGTGTGTGCGCAACACTGCAACGCAATGCTGGCAGCATTCCTGCATACAAGTGGACGATGACTGACACCCTCTTGATTTGAGTTTCACAGCAAAATAAGCAAAGTTGACTAAAGAAAATCAGAGCAACGTCAAAGACACAATCAAAATATGAAAATAACCAAAGCACGGCAGCTGACCTCCTCAGAGAGGACGACAAAACGGAAAGTTTTCTTTGATCTTGTGGGCATGAGGGAGCTCCTGAGCTGCTGCGTTTCTTCACAGCTAACGCTTGACTTAGGACATTGGTTCTCAAACTTTTTACACCACGTACCACCTCAGAAAATATTTGACTCTCTAAGTACCACCATTATGACCAGGGGGTGGGCAATTAGAAATCCAGATTGTTGCCGGGGGCCAAAGAAATTCTGTCAGACGTAACCTCTATTTTATCACCAGATTAATTTCTAGAAAACATACTGCGCAAATCACTCCAAACAACATATTATTAAGACAATTACAGGAGTTTTTGAACCGTATAGGACTGACTGTTTTGGGTAGTAATGTTTCCATTAACTAAACTTAACAAAGCAGAGAATCCACCAGCATGCCAACATATAAAAACAATCACTGCAGGTCCAAAAAGCCCTATTTTTCGGGGCAGGGAGGGTACAGCACTGAAAACATCTCCTTCAAACAACTGGATTTATTTAAGTTTCTCCTCCACAACTACATTTTAAGAGATTACATTTATACACATCATAATAACATTGTAATTTACCTTCGCCCAATAGTCAGTTTTCCTGAGCTAACTTTGAACGCCTCATAATAATAACTCAATGGCACCTCCGATAACGTCCATATCTCCGGTATTTATCCAGTCAGGACTGTGCTGCCCACCGGCTGCTAACAGCTAACGTCACTAACTCTCCTCCTGCTGATTTCAACACAGATTTGTTGTTCACAGTGTCGCTTTATCAGGGAAAAATAGGGTGCGTCCCCTCAGGTTTAGTAGCGCTGAAGAGCGTTTTTTTTTCTCTTCGCTCCGGTATAAAACAAACTGAAACATGATACAGCATGTATATGCGTCATTGTGCATGCATAACTGTGGGAAAGCATCAATAAGAGGAATCGATAGTCAGAGAAAACCACTGACTTAGGAGCTCTTGGTGTACAAAATGCAAAGGGATAAAAAAAAAAAAACAAGCGCAGATAGGGTGAAGGAATTTTAACAGTTGAGTCGTGAAAGAATATGGAAGGAGTTCAGAGAGTATACGGGCAGCCACCATTGTTCCAACAGCCGAGTCCATTAGAGCAAAAGAAGATGTTTGCATCCGAGTCCAGCAGCTAAGCACAGACAGGATGCATCTCTCTTGGCAGCCCGGCGTGTCGTCATCCACTCATCCTCGCTCGCTGATCCACCGCCAAAACTGCCCGCCTATTTATCTTCGGGGAGCCATTGAGGAACACTTTGGGCCGGGTTTGAATAAACGAGAGCACGCAAACATTGGGCAGAAAATAAACATGTCGCCCCTTTCACAAAAAAAAAGAAGGCCTCTAATTTTAAGTGATCCTGAGAGAAAGGTCAGAGCGCTGCAAAGCATCTGCCTCCTGAGACAAGACAGATGTTCAACACCACTACGAAACGTGATGTGGATCTAATACTGCATATTAAAGAATATGCATGATATATATGACAGGGTTTGGGCATGTCAGCCTATGAAGAGTATATGGGCATATAATATCTATTAGGAACATAAGTACATGTTACGACCACTGGCTTTCAAGGAAGCTGATTGGCTTCGACTGCTGCTGTCCCTCCCATGAAAGTCAGCTGGATGGAGGAAAACCAGAGGAACCGCTCTGCAGTGACCTCTGCTTCACCTTTACTTCTTTCATATTTCACTTTATAGTTATCTATTCGCTAACCTTTAAGAGCTTAGTAGAAAGAGGGGGGGGGGGATGTCTGCTTTGAAGCCAGGCTAGAGCATTAGCCCATCACAGAGGTATTCTGCCGAGGGGACAACAGGATGTTCACTGGAAGTCTGAATGTGACCACAGTTTACCAAACTATGCCTCTGGTGACAGATGGTAAATCATGGAGGCCACATCTGCCTTCTGGGGAAATCTGGTCCATTTCAGATGCAACTTATGACACTTTTAATTAATAGATTTGCATTCATATAAGCATTGTGACTAATTTGAAAATGCTGCTGGCCTTACAGAAGAGTTTGTTGCCATAACTGTCAACTCTCTGACCCCCAAACAGTCCATCTTGTAGCCCTTAAGGCCCAGACACACCAAGTTTGGGGCTGTTGGTGAGTGTCCGTCGGCCTAGCACCGTCAGTCTGAACGTATCATTGTTTAAACGCTTAAACGAATCAGTACATGAGAAGAGAAACAGACTTAAGGAAAGCAAAGCCAACGAGTAAAGTCAAGAGGAAAAACACAGAAGGCTCTTCTCATTTTCCATCTTCATCTCATCTGATCTTTCCAATACATGGATATTTTCACAACAACATCTGGAATGAAGCTAAGTGGTGAGTGAGAGTGGTGTGAAAGTGGTCGGCAAACGCCGCTTTGTTTCATGTACGTAATAACGACTTGTATATCTGCAGTCCTTGGTCTTCCGGTTTACCTTTTTTAATGACGAATACAGATTATCGCCACCTGCTGGTAGGGAGAG
The DNA here is from genome assembly GCA_916701655.1 of Sebastiscus albofasciatus. NCBI lineage: Eukaryota > Metazoa > Chordata > Actinopteri > Perciformes > Sebastidae > Sebastiscus > Sebastiscus albofasciatus. Next base: position 56,535 of record CAKAOI010050302.1, read on the forward strand.
TTGTTACATCTCACGCAGACGCAGGACGTACGTCCGTCGGATCTAGCCTTGGCGGTGTGTTCGAGTGCAGCTTTTTGGCCAAGACAAATGCAATGTGAGGCGACGCAACCGGTGGCCTTCATCGCCGCTAGTTCTTTGATGTCGGGTCGGTGTGCCTGGGCCTTTAGATGCTGTTTTTCTACCATATTGGTAGTTTTATATTCCATTGATGAAATTGTTTGTGTGTGGTCAGTATTTCCTCCTACCCGCTGTGGTGGCACGGTGCCAACATGTTCTACTGCTCCAGGCGGCGTTCATACAGTAGTCTGGTCAAAAACCGCCTCATTTTTCTTTCCCAGAACACACTGGAAAAAAAAGGCCGCAGTCACAAATCACCTTCAGCGGCCCGCGGGGGGAAAGTTCTTGCACTTTTGAACGCTAAAGTAAATAAACGCAGACAGGGAAGCCGTGGTCCAAATTTCCAGTAGCAGCTTTTGATTGATTTTAAAGTTCAGACCTTTTCTGAAATTCTCAAAGAACTTTAAAAACTTCTTGACCATGACAAACACGCAAAACATGCACACAGATCTCCCACTCCTCTCCAAACAGTCCTCTAAACTCACAACCATGTGAGTCATCCCTTGCCTCCAGACGCTTGGCAAGAGATCAAGCGGTGCGCATAGTAAGGAGAGGGACTCCCCTATAAAAGTCCAATAAAACATTCCCGTCTATTCTTTCATTTCTAACGACACATTCAGCTGATTGATAGCCTTCATTGTGCTCAAAGCGCCTTTACACTCTGCAGGCTGGGAAAGAGAGCGAGATAAGAGTCAGTCTGGTGGTTTAAAGGTTTTTGAGGTGGAGGAGATGATGGCTGGAGAGCGTGAGCTGGTTTAGCTGCACAGTAGGCTCTTCCTGCTTTATAATAACAAACCTCTGGCTATTGTCTGTGTGTGGTGGACAATCAAATATGTGTGTGCAAAAAAAGGCATGCTGTGTGCACTGACCGAGAGAAATCATGAGTGTCACGGCGCTGTGGCCCTCCGCTGCCACCCTGCCTTCGTGCCCTCAGGCTCCGTCGGGTTCCCAGGGGCCCAATCAAAACCTAGCGTCACCCGGCGACCTTCTGACCCCGGCTGTAAGCGCTCTGATTAAGACCTCATCAACACGGTGTGGCCCTCGCAGCTGTGCGCCTGTGCACACAAGCTCTGCTTTGTCCACCTTTAACGCACATGCTCACACGGGCACATACGCAAGGGTGCACACCACACTGACCCAGAACCATTGGGGAGGTAGGAACTTAGTGACCTCTGACCTCTACGACTAGCTTCTTAATCTCGCTCCCTCCGACCCCCTGGGCCTGCTGTGAGTGTGTGTTTAAGGACAGGGCAGTGAGGTGTGAGAAGCAGGAAATGAGCATCCAGATAACAATAAGCCCAGATTCATATCCATTCAGCTAGACTAGACTGAGTGTGTGTGTAGGACAGATGACGTCACATTAACTGGACAGGAATAAGACGACTGTAAGACCCTGGATTTCTAACAACTGGATGTTCCTTGAAAGTGCAGCTTAACTACCCGAGAGCCTCCAAACACCCTTCAGACCCCTCAGGCTCACCCTGCCTTTGTCTTCTTGTAATGAAGTCATCAACGTAAGGCAATATCCTCCTCAAACACGCATCAGAGCCTTTTATACCAGCAGAGATTTGGAAGCAGGCCGCCTAGCTTTAGCGCTACACCCTGAAGAAATTATTCTTAAAGTCCCTTTAAGATACGAGCAGGAGTTACTTTGGAGGGGCAGAACTTGACTATGAAAGAAATGCTTAGAAATAGCAACCATGACTCCTAAAGTCAAGCATCCTCCCCACTCAGAAGTGTTATCTTATGCTATTATTGATACCAACAAACTGTGGGTGGAAGTCTCGGTGAGGGACGAGGCTGTGGGAGTGGAACGAGAGTCGGCGTAACGCTCCAACAAAAACAAAAAGTCTCTCATCTGAGCGCGCTGCCAGCTATTCAACACAAACTATTCATAAATTTACATCCCATATCAGCTTGTGACTGAGACACCGAGTCTCACAAGAAATGTTGTGCAAGAAACCCGTACTGGCATATGCATGCAGCTATACGCACACACATGCAAACAGAGAGAATGAGAGAGTCACAAAACCAAAGAGAAAGAAAACAATGGAATATTTTGGGTTTCATCCCAGACTGTTGCTCAGTGGGAACCGGTGCTATAGCTTTCCTGACTGAACCTCATCGGTCAGGTCACCAAACAGACCGCTGTCAGCTTTACAGCGCTGAGCTCCACAGAGCCGTTTCACAGGCGTGTGCTCACAGGCTGCACGGGATTATTTATCACACGGAGAGGCAGATCTGATTTCAGAGTATATCTGCTTACGTTTTTTACACTGACACGCCGCCGGGCACGGTCCAGAAGTTCTGTAAATTTCACAAATTTACTCCCCAACACACTAAAATAGAGGGCTGGCTGTTAATGCAAAAAAAGGGAGAGAGAGAGAAATGTGGCAGCGAAGGAGAGAAGAGATGGAGACAGAATAAGGAAGAATAGAGTCAGGAAATATGGAGATTTCAGAAACAAAGTGCCTAATACTGAAGCATAAAGTCAGAAAACCCAAAGCCAAACACGATGCAAAATTAAGGAAAAGAGATGCAAAGCACACATTTTATATAAAATATAAAATCAGTCTAAAATATGTTTTTGTCTGGACCGCAGAGGGCCAGCCCGACAAACACAAGTCTGTCACTGACTGAGTGATGAAATTACAGGATTGGTCGGCCGACTGTTGGAGTTTCCTCATTGGCCGTTGCTCTTTCAAAATGAAAAGGAGAACAGTTCTGTGTTGACGTTTTCTGGGGAGCGAGCCACACGTCACTACTGCGGTATGAACCCAAAATAATAACAATAATAATACAATAAACAAATCAAAGTGATGCCAAAATAACGACATTATGATGTTGATTTGTAAAAAGTCTGAATTCATGCTTCGTCAGGTCTGTCCGCAACACAACAAACAAACAACTTTTAAAATGCTTGTTTTCTGAGCAGAGTTCGAATCGATCAATGCCAGACTATACTAACATTATAGCTGCTCCATTAACACTCAATATAACGTCATCTAGGCATAAATACGGCAGCGACGTTGTTGTTAACGGATCAAATGTGAAGCCGAAATAACTACATAATGATGCTGATTAGTAAAAAGTCTGAATTAATTCTTTGCCGGGTCTGTCTGCAAGACGCCAAGCAAACAATTTTTAAAATGCTTGTTTTCTGAATGGAGTTCGGATCGATCAATGCCAGACTATACTAACATCGTAGCTGCTCCGTTAACGCTCCATCTAGGCATAAATACGGCAGCAACAACGTCAGTGATGACAAACTTTCGCAATGTATGTATATATTGTGTTATGTTACACACCACTTATATGATGAATGCTTTTGATACACATGCTTTAATAAAAACATTAAATACTTTTAACCTTGCATACTGTATGTCATGTTGATACCTTTTCATCTTGTATAAAATGTATAATATACTGACTAGTAAATGTTACTATTACTGAATGTCATTATAAGTTTCAATCAAACATTAAGATATAAGTGGAAAGAACTGGCAGCCATATACTCGGTTATGACCGAGTCTTGTTAAAAGACATTCATAAAAAGTCAATCAGATCATGAGAAGAAAATGTTCCACTCTCCATTAGTCGATCCTGATGTCATGAAGATGTGGGCTTTGCCTCCACCTGGCTTTTTGAGTAGCATGACATTACATTAGTCTCTAACGTTATCTCATCTCTTCTCATGTAACCTGAACACTTTCTCATACAACAGTTCAGAGCTACCACCCCCCCCTGTTGGAGGACATGTACCGTACATGTCGGCCTTTCTGTTGGTTTGGAGCAACAAATCACAGAGTACAACAACAACAACGAGAGAAAACAGGAACCATGTGCTGTTTGTTAGGAGCATCTGCCATTAGAAGACCTTTTATAGAAGTGGCTGTTGAGATTTCATGTGTACTATTCACCAGAGCTAACTATGACCAGACTGTGTGTGAGGGGTCCGTATCAGTGCTCAAGGAAACAGCTATCTGTAAGGCCTTTTTAGTCCCATGCCAGGCAGTAAATACGATTGATGAGCCCATAATCACTGAGGGTGATGATCGCCTAAAGCTTCGCTGGAAAGGAAACCAGAGATTTGGGACAGGAAAGTGAATGAGAAGTATTCTTTCCCAAAAATCAAAAGCTACCACATTAATGGCCTTGAGCAAAGACACTTAGTCCCAGCTGCAGCGGAGGAACCACCCAGTGAACACAACCAGCCAACGTACTCTGGGACAGGCGAATCAAATAGATCTCATACAGCTGCTAGCTATTGGTCAAGATAGATTATCCACCTTCCAGCACTCTCAAAGTCTTGTATGAACTTTTCTGAATGCAACATCTTTACTTGCATATTCTTATTTTACTTTACTGTATTACTTTCTCTTTTTTATCTGTCCTTGTGCTCCTGCAACAACTGAATTATTGAGTATTTTTAAGAAACAAAATCACCAAATTCAATTCTAAAAAACTGTTTTGATAATCGATTAATCGGTTTGAGTCATTTTTTAAGAAAAAAAATAATAATAATAATAATAAGTTTATTTGTGTAGCACTTTTCAAGCACAAAGCACAAAGTGCTTTCCAAGGAAATTCATATAACGTACAACAGAATACACTGAAACATAAATAATTAAATAAAAACAATAGGATGGAAAATTAAAGAAACAAGCATATACATATTCATACAGTTACATATGCACATAAATACACATGAGCACATTAGCATACAAAAGACTAAAAATGCAACTGATTGAAAAGCCATTTTATAAAGTGGGTTTTAAGACGGGATTTAAAAGTTGTGACCGAGTCTGCTGATCTAAAGCCGATTGGAAGAACTGTTCCAGAGTCGGGGAGCCAGTACTGCAAAAGCACGATCGCCTTTTGTTTCCAACCTGGTCTTTGGAACTGTTAAAAGACCCAGACACGCTGACCTGAGCGGCCTGTTTGGACAATACCGTGCGAGAAGCTCAGTTAATACTCCGGTGCTTGGTCATTCAGAGCTTTATAATCAAAAAGTGAAATATTCTCTGACTCCAGCTTCTTAAATGTGAATATGTTCTGGTTTCTTTACTCCTCTTATGACAGTAAACTGAATATCTTTGAGTTGTGGACAAAACAAGACATTTGAGGACGTCATCTTGGGCTTTGGGAAACATTTTTCACCATTTTCTGACATTTTATAGAGCAACCAACTAATGGATTAATCAAACTAACTGACAGATTAATCGACAATGAAAGTATTTGTTAGTTGAAGCCCTAAATTAAAGGGTTATCTGATATTATCTTGTCAAAACCTCCCTGTTAGTAGCTGCGTGATGATAATGTCGTTTTGTCAAGGAAATTAAGGCAATAAAATGTTATGGATTATTTTTACAGAGCACTTTCATGTGTACTATGCCACTACGTCCAAACTGCAATAAGAATTTGTAATAATATATATATATATATATATATATATATATATATATAAGTCTGGATGGTAGGAGATAAATTATACATGCATATTTAGTCTAAAATATATGGTGTGCTTTGAAATATAGTCATAAAAGTACACATGATTTGTCGTTCATGCTATGTTTCACGCTGGATCTAATTTCAATTTCAGAAACTGGAGCTCAGAACGGAGCAGATTGGAAAACTTTCTTCCTTCTCCACACCTGCACTTCATTTCCATAAACTCTGACAGGTATGTGCCCACGCAGTACACAGGAATAGCGGCTGACTCACGGGGGTGTAGCCTACTCAAGAAGCCCAGAGTGTTTGTATACATGTGTGAGCCGTAGTGCCCGTAAGGAATCGGCAAGACTGTATAACGCAAATCTGCCACTAAAAACAAAGCAGACACAAACATTTAGAATATCCCATGTGTTTGAATTAGTTTGAACGGGATCTGTACACAGTTCTCAAGACATCATTCCAGTGTGTGAGCTAGGACGACCGCAGAGGAAGGATAAGTACTGCCAGAAGTCTCTCTCAGCCAATCAGCTCACCTCTGATCCCCGCAGTTATAGGGGGGTTTGATTCTGTGGTCGGGTAAATAGCGGCTTTGCGGTGAAGTTGGGCAAGTTTAGGGCTTTGTGATCAATCATGCTACTGGGAGCTATCAGTGCTAACCCTGGCTTAGTGTGATAAACTGCCAGAGTAATGCAAGACCGTCGACCTATCAGCATCCAGTATTCACACTCCCATTGGGGGGCCTGCAGCCGGACTGGCACCCCTCAGATAAGAGATGTGCAACTGTTCCTACAGTAGATTCATTTCACTCAAGAAACCACCTCATATTATGTAATACTCAGAGATAGCGTCTGGTTTTAAAACACTATTCGTGTATTTTTTAAATGAAAAATATGTTTTTTTGGAGAAAAAGTGCTGTTTAAACATCTGTACTGAAAAAAATATATAATTATACAAGAGATGGAACGATTAAATGATCGATATATTTATCAACAGAAAAAAATAATTAGCAACAATTCTGATAATTGATGAAATATTTAAGTTATTTATCAATCAAAAAATGCCAAACATTCACTGGTTCTAACTTCTCAAATATGAGGATTTGCTGATTTTCTCAGTTTTATATCATTAGAAATGTCTTTGTGTTTTGGATTGTTGATCGGACAAAACAATGTGACCGGAACTTGGCGTTCCTTCACCAGATTTCACAATGGCGGCGGCGTCACAAACGTTCTCATTTTCCAGCTAAACCGTGCTACAAGATGATTCTGAGAACATCTGAGGAGAGAAATAGACATTAACGTAACAGAATATTGATTCATATTTGATCAGCGCTGCCTAGTTTGACCGTTTGGTCGGAGTTCAGAGTGATTGACAGCCGGCTCTCATAGACGGCAGCTGGACAGCAGACCTCAGATCAGCTCTTACTGCTTGTTTTCCTCCGGTCTGTGAAATCTTGCAGATGCCGTTAGGAGCACCGGAGGACACAGAGGAACATGATTTTTTTCAGGTT